>JAUELF010270998.1:0-10860 GCA_031471495.1 Clinocardium nuttallii | reverse complement strand
ACATGTACGTGAAGATGGCAAAACGAAACTTACTTACTAAGCATATGTATAAGATACTATGTCATAGGCTAAGGTGGTTGTGTTGGGATAACTTAAGTACAGTTAAATTTTATGTATATATATACATGCGCTATTTGCGCATATTGGGTTCTCTGTCTAGTCTCATCTGCAAGAAAGGTGTTTTTGTTTTGTTTTTGGGAAGGTGTTCAGACCTACAGCAGACATTTTTTGAAAACATTTTGAAACCTGCTCATTTCGACATATTGTTTTCAACCCTTTTCATTTGCAAAGATTGACTAAATAATTGTGTCCAGATGCATTTTAGGAAAGGGCCAATTTCAGTGTTTTCATTATGGACAACATCAGCCAATTTGACTGCCTCACGTACATTTGGACGGCTGAAATCTGTCCAGAACAGAATATTAATTATTTGCTGTGAAATAATTAACAGAACCAAATTTAAAGTTATATTCCCGTCCGGAATTTAAGATATAACATAATTCACAAATTAAGAAAAGTTTCTTCCTAACACATACAATTATTGCTAGAATTAGAAAATACAGGTTATTTTCACCTATATATGCAACGGATTTGCGGATGTCAACGGATTTAAAAATGACAACTTTCGTTTTCCACTTCATCGCCGCCATTGTTCGGAGCATCCGTATCTAGTCCGAGAAGCTAATTTGCATGTCACAGGAACATTATTTTTGGCATTAAAACATGTGATGTTTGTAAACAGTTCTATAAATATGTTCATTACAACAGTGTCAGTTTAGAAAAGGGTAGTTTTAGTGCGTAAAATACTAACGAGTGCTCAATGATGCACAACAATTTACCATACCTGGTTTACCTATAGATAGAATTTAATTGGCTTTTCGTGATCTATTCTTACTGATTCAGTCAATTTTTTTCTTCTTCTTTTCTCTCCGCGTTTTGAAGAATCCGCCATCTTTTTTTGACCAGCGTATGCAAATTATTCAAGTGACCTCATTAGGACTAGTTACGGAAAGTGTCAAACAGTCTTCGGCTAAAATAAAATCTTTTTTGACTACCCCAGTCAAATAAGAAATATTGACTACATATATATATACATATACTACAACTTATTCTTGGTCTTTTTATGTATAACTCAAAGATATACGTTTTATTGACATCTAAAATGATGATTTTGAAGGGGTATAACTTAAATTTAAAAGGTTATGAACTCCAGACTATAGAGTAGAGTCAATGCTTTAAAACTGTTTCATTGAAATATTAGAATCATAATTCTGGGATTAGAGTAGTAATTTTACTTTCGAGTATAATAAACATCTAAATATTGATCGTATATGCGTCATTTTTAATGAGTAGATATATCTAGTCAGCGAAATGTATATATGTTCATGGCTTTCAATTAAATGTCTTCAGCATTTACTGCAAAATTAGCTTTGAACTATTTATCACTTACCTTGTTGTAACTATTAGCAATATTTGCAAACGTTTCAACATTTCAAAACCTTGTTCAGCACCTTTAAGTTTAATTGGTTAAGGCAGAGCATCGTTCGAATGTTTAGTACTACATTTTACGAATCTTATATAAAGGATAGAGACGCCAAACCTTATTTGACAAATTGCAGATCAGTTCGCTAGAAAAAATCACGGATACAGCTGTTGTAGTAATGGACCAAACATAGGACATATTTGAATAACCTGTATCATGTACATATAGCACTGCTATGTGAAACGAACCGTTGCCGTACCACGCTGTTATTTGTTTGAATTAGTCGGCAAATATGTTTGTTATTCATGTATTTGTGTTTTATGATGCAACTTTGATTTATTACGTCGTTTTGAGGAAAGTATCAAGCACAAATGGTTCATATATCCCGGCAGCAGCGAGTCAGTCGTAATGCTAACCCCAAAACCGAACGCCTAGGAGGGAATTGAAGGTCAGTTCTTCCAATGTTAAAGTCTTGGTATTAAATTGAATATACTTACCATCTAAACGGTCTTCTTCGTCTACGTAATTAATCTACAAATTCAAATCAATAGTCAAACATTTCAAAAGAATAAAGAAAACTTATTTATTCGAAAGAGTAAACAAACGATTTCACTTTTAAATTACACTATTGAATTCAATGTGCGCTTGAGTCTTTATCAAACAGGTTTATATGTATATCTTCTCTATCGACATATATGTTGATGGCATCTTGTCATACTTCCAACTTTTATTATATAAATAACAAGCAATTGAATTCCTTTGCTTTATACGATACGTACTGACTGAATAGCAATTTATATATAGCAAATCATACATCCCTCTCAGAAAATTGCTATCACTCCATATATCAACCATTCAATCAGTAAAGTACATATCAAATATGCAAACAACATCAACACTAAGCATGCTCAATAACAGTAATACCGACCGAATGCAAATAAAGCCGTTCCACGAGACACCAACATCATGGACGTAATATATCGACCCAGATCTCCCACAGGTAGCGAAAAGTGTCCAGATTAATGTTTTACGCAGAATTCACAATGCCAGTATTCTCATAGAACGGTTCAAATGCCTATTATATGTGCATAGGCACTTGTGGATTAAATATGTACTGTTATGCAACAGGACCCTGGCGCGCTTAACACATGTATACTCTATTATATATAGAAGAGGGATGTAGCCTTCTCGTCAGTCGAATGTCACACATGTTTGCATTAAGGTCTTATACGAAATATATAACGAGTTTTTTAAAAAAGAGAGTCCGGCCTCTAATTCATAATTTTTGGTTTTGAATTCTTTAAACTTGCTATAACACTTAAATGTCATGCAATAACGTATACTGTATTGTATTGTATTATATATATGTAATGCAATATTAATTCTAACTATTTCAAATTGTTATTGAATTTCATTCCAAGACACAGACTCGCTTTCTTCGTCGATCTCCAGGGGGCAGAATATTCAAACGGTTCATACAAATAGTGTCGCTAATATCAATGTTTAATTGGTCATTTGGTCGCTGTCAAAAATAACAAACATGTTTCCGGTCTTTTACATTCATCTTGTTTACCATCTGTAATTTCAATGTGTCTTACTAAGTCACAATTCAAAGGGGAGGTACTCTAGTCAAAATCAAGTTAGATATATGGTATTTGTTTTGGACTTGAAATTTGTAATTCGATTATTGTAAATGAAAACACAATTCGTCATTTTTTGGTTATTTAAACAGATTATCTTGGTTTAAATTGTCATATGTTTTTTTTAAGTATCTAAATTAAAATCGCCGGATATCGCCTTTAAGCCTCTACACGAATATGTATCATGTTTATATGTGTAGATGTTTTCTTGGCCAATAAGTAAACGCTACTTATTTATCTTACAAAATTAATACGGGTTTCGATTAGTGACACATTATAACCATGTGCCTGGGGGAATCTCAATAAGAAAGCCAGCTGTAGTCTGACTCATGCATGAACCGCAAGAGCCAAATCTCTTGGTTGAATTGGTTTAGTACCTTATATACATTTATCTCGATGTACATATAAGGTGTTGGACCAATAATTATCTTCTTTCAAGTCCTCCACGACCTTAGCTTTTAGAAACAGTGCAAAACCAAATACGAAAACAAATACATATATTGTAGAAGTGTATCTAAAGGGAATGGTTCTCGAAACTAGAAAAGAAACAAGTGGCTACCTATTTTGAATATAAAAAATGAAATACTAAATACACTTACATCTGCACCGGACTCGTACAATCTCATGGTTTGAACGACGTCTCCTTTTCTTACTGCTTTTATAAAGTCCTAAATATATACACAATTTACAAACATATTTGTTGCTAAACCTTAACCCACATGTATACGCTTACATATAAAGCGATATCTCCTTTTTCTACAATATTTTCAACGATACTTTAATTAATAGAGGTCTACCATATAATTAAATTAATGTTTTCGAAGTCGAAAAACATATGTGAAAAGGTGAAGAGCTTTATTAGTGGGAAAATATAGGACTTGATTGCATTATTATTAAAGTGTACGGATTCATATGTTTATAGTGTTTGTAACATACGATTCGTTTCATGGTTTTTCTTTTATCGTTCTTGGCCGAGCCCAATTAGCTCAGTCGGTTGCGACGAGGGCTATTAATCCAGGGGTCGTGAGTTCTTATCCCGGCTCGGCCAACATTCTTCCCGACATTTGAAAAAAGGCAATGGGACATGCGTCATTTGTTTTTCACCAATGGGCTGGGAAAACAAGGAAACACATGAGAAGGTGAACTGGCCGCCGTGATATGATTGATAAATTGCTAAAAACGGCGTTAAACCCCAATAAATCAATCAATCAATTTTATCGTTCTTATGAGATCGATGGATATCTGTCAATGGTCTTGCGCTAATCTACTCTGCGTCTGCTTTTAACATCTTCGGATATATTTCACAATAATAACTAAGTTTTAAGCTTGCCTGGCAGAATTTATGTCGAGGGAATTTCAGATAAATTTACAAGACTGAAGTTGTCTCCCATTGGACAGTTATGATTCTTTTTCTTAAAGTTGAATAACATCTGATTGATTTATAATAAACATGTTGTTTGCGTTAAGCAATCTTGACAAATAAAGAGCCATTCAAAAAACATCCTTTTTCTTTTAAATTAAATGTATAATTCAGTACGGGATGAGATTGATCCACAGATTTACCCAAGGCTTCACATGCATATGCAACAACATCTTCTTTCTTTGCCATTCTGGTATCAAAACGTACACAGGGAGTAACACGTATATATACACTTAATTTGATACCGGTTGTTGTACTCTTGGACTTGATTGAAACTTTTAGCAGAGTCCGCAATGTTTATTCGCAAGAGGCTCATATTCGGTATAAATTGGGACCATCTATTTCGTCCTAAGACGGGTTTGCTTCAATGCGCTTATTTGTCTTGTTGCATTCTGCCGTTGTGTTTGTTCTTGTAAATATATTCATTGTATCCCTGTATTAGTACTGTTGAGTTTAAAGCTAGATAAAACAATCGTCATTTACATCAATTTTTCTAACTGTATCATGTAGCTCACCTTATTCAAATTCGTTGACTCCATCAGTGATTTTTCAATGAAATCTTTGGTGACGTACTTCTGATGTATGTGTTGTTGTCGAATGTAATGTGGCGTTTGATTATCTAACACTAGATCGGCTGGAGGATTTGCGTACCAAAATCGGTTTGCATTCACATTGCCAATAGCGGAAAACAACTGAAACATATATTAAGGTTTTTCGCAACGCAAACTACCTCGAAATCTTTACAGAAACAGTTTCTAAAATGTTAATAAAAACATTTATTTTCTCTTCGAATCATGCATTAAGATTTATATAACTAATCTAGTTTTAAAGGTGTAACATTGTGACAGAGGAAGGGTTTCAAGGATCATGCCCGTGAAACGGTAATCATTTTGCCATATATCACACTTGCAGACATTGCGAAAATAGGAGACTGTTATAGAAATAACCAAAACATTTGTTCAGATGTTATCAAAGTGATATTTGAAGACGTTGTTGAATATTGGAATGGATAAATTGTCAATGTTGCGTTGATATATGGTTCGCTATCTTTTAGTTTGCCATCGTTAAGAACGAATGGACTGAGTTAATATGCAAACCAATGAATTCATTAATTATATTTCTCCGCCAGATTATGGATTGTTTGTTTTTTAGCGTGTTTTCTCTGTTGTCTTACTGATAGTAAACAGTCTCAGAATATTATATTCTGATGGGCTGAAATCTTAGAAGAATTGAAATGAATCAACTTATCAAACTCCTTATAACAGGACAATATTTTCAACTTACTGCGATAGACAGTAACATCAACATTAGGGTAATGCAATCAGTGCAACTCGTGATCAAATTGTACATACGCGCAGAAGAATCATGCACTGTTTACCTAAAATTCATTTTTTTATCGGATATACTAACATCTAATATCCATTTGGATCGTTTATTATGGAACTACAGACGCCTACATAGCTAAACATGTATAATGTGTTTTTTGACTTCGAATTTTGTATTGCCAACGCGAGACAACAACTCTGGACCGCCATTGGGAGGTTGTTCTTTCAGTAAGAAAAATATTTGGTGACTATTCGATTGTTTTATTAGAAATTCACGCCGTTTTCAATATTAATTTAGTTTAAACACGATGAAAGTTCAACTAACCATGATGACTGAGTAAACAAATCAGTACTAGACTTTGAAATGAATGTGCCTCGCCTAAGAGCAATATAACATCACCGTAGCGACATAGCATCAAACCCGTAATTTTCCAATCGGCAACTGTAGATTACGGCAACACATGTGGAGTGTCGTAAAAAAAAAACCCTCGGTGATAGCGGAATTATTAACAATGAGAGGACTCACATTGCAAACTTGAATTGTCAGAGAAATTTCATAAACAACACTTTTCAAGGCCTTCTACCAGGGTATGCCCTTGTATTGTAAACACGTATAAATAAACACTGAAATGACTATTCATAGGCGCTTACTGATATGAAATGCCTTTATTTGCAGCATCCGTATTTATCAACATGACCGTGTCTAATAAGGTATCTACTTACACGTAATAAGGCGTCGTTCTCTCTGAATATATCATCCATTCGAAGTGATCGTACGGCGGAATAGTTCACCCCAAGACCTTGATGAATAACTGAAACACGAACACATCGATCGAATCGTCTACAATCAAAATAATATTGACACCATCTATAACTGACTATATTACTAAAGACAATACCGCGGATGCAACGGTCGTAAGAACAGGATTACTGGTTAAAAAATATTTTCGAATGGAGCTATCTCCTTCATAAAATATTTAAGATTCGTCATCTAAACAAGAGCTGTCTATTGACTGCGTGTTTGACAATCTGTTACTAAATTTATTACATTCAAATAGTCATGTGCAGTACTAAAATCCCGCATTTGACTTGACAAGCATTCATAATGAAGAAGTGGGTAGGGGTACACGCGCAAATAATAGATGTGATGTTATGTGTAAACTATGTTATGGTGCTAGTTATAATAAACTTAACTATATGTCGTGTATTCATTCGGTCTTAAATGTTATACAAGGTATATAATACGAAGAATTATGACGCAGAAGCGATTTCAGGTTTGAAATTGTCTACTCGGGGCGTGGACAATTTTGACATTTCTCCCAACCATCAGTCACGCGAGATATCAGTTATCCTCGACCATCGTAGTACGGTACCAAACAAGATATCGCTACTGTAACATACACTTTCATCACTTACCGGTACATTTCATGCAGAGCACGATTCCAAGGTTTATAGAAGCCCATCTTGCTTCTGCAAGTTTAATATAAATATGCATATTTAAATTGTCGGGTTTATTTTATTTTAATTATGCAACGAGAATAAATGAAATAAATAATCAGAAGACATTCATTTACTTGTTTATATGTTTTGTTAAAGAGGATAACTAGAGCAAAGACAATTCTGGTTCAATTCGTGATAAATCAATAATAATCAAGCCATAGAAGACATACAACACAGTACGATTTTAAAAAGGTGTTAAGGGAAAACAGATGAAACTAAGAATCTTATACGAGAATACGAGGAAATGTGAAAAAATCGTTTTAAAGAATGGACATATATTTCTTTTGAAAACATTGTAGCAGTATTTTGATTGCATCTAGGAGCAATCAGAATTGTTGCGGTGCTGATTTCTTAACACGGTGCAGTCGTTTTTGATAATCAACACATTCAGTTTAAACAGGGACCCTATACATGTATATATATGGTGTCTGGTTTAATTTTATCACGAACGCGGACAATACATAAATGAATAAAGCACATATAGGGAGATCACTCGAGTATATCAAACTTGAGGTAATTTCTGGGCACCTTCCGAGATCGAGTAAGTGAAAGTCCGCTAAAAAGAAATAATACAGTTTGGATATCAATCAATTTTTAAGAGACATTATCATGTTTAACCTTTGGACGTTAACGGTATTCATAAGTGTTTCTTCGAGTCGCGGGTTCGATCTTCGGTCGGTCCATACCAGATACTGTAGTAAATGGTGGTAATGGCTTTCCTCTTTGGTGCTCAGGGTTGTTTGGGTAAGCGTTATGTACGACTGGCTGCTATCAAAATAAATGAATAAGTCGTACTGGTAGCTAACTCAGCGTTAAAAAGCAGCGTTAAACATGAATCAAACAATACACCGAGACGCATTTTAAATGTCAGATATACTCATGAATAAACGAGACGTTAGGTTTTAAGTCGGTAGTCTTCACGGAGAAGGGTTTACTTACTTTTCGAAGAGCAATCCGCGCACGTCCTGTTGTCTTCATTCTCTTCGATATGGTTAATAATCTAAAAAACAGAATAATGACTACTATATCAAGACGAATTTTTATAATAAGAATCAAAGACGCCGCTCATGATTGGAAAGCATGACTTAAAGGTGCTGAACACCAGTTTGATACAAAATTTGAAATGGGGAAACTTCTGCCAATATTGCTAAAAGTGACAAATAAGTAGGTTCTAAATAGTTCAGATCTACTTTTGCAGTAAGTGTTGAAGAATTGTCAATATGAAATTCATGAAAATGTGTAAAGAAAAGCTTAATGGGTATGTATACCCAGTAGAAATGAAGCATATACGATCAATATTTACAGGTTTATGGTACTCAAAAGTGAAATGATTTCTCTGATTCTATCCCAGTATTATGATTCTAGTATTTCAAGACCTCTTTTGGACAGTTTTTAAACTTTGACTATATTATCATATTTCTGTTGTTCAGCACCTTTAAAGGAAGCAGATGTAGTTGTAGACACAGTTCAATACATTTAAATAATAACGGTTAGGATGTAAACATTTTGAACAAGAAGGCCAAAGGTCTCCTTATTTCAAACAAGAAGGATGTACCCTTGTTGCTCAGCTGGCTACCACAGTCTATAATAAAATGTTATAAAGAGCAAAGAGGGTCAATTTTGACGTAGGGATTATCCATTGTATATGCTATTATCTATGTGATATGAAGCATTTAAATTAAGTCGTGAAAGGACAAGTTTAGTCTTCAAACTATTTGTTTTACCTTTTGCTTAACATTGACTGCAACTATACTGTGTCATATGAGCTGAAGTTTTTACCAAAACCTTTAAGAATAGGGAAAATATAGATGTTGAAATATTAACAGATATATTGACGTAAGTGTTTATCCTCTTGTTGGTCTGGGCTTTAGCCCTGGTCATAGTAGCAATACCATATTTTTCGGAGTTGGCAGCCTGTCAATTGCTGTTAACACCAACTTACGCAGGATGAGACTGCACGAGAAAAATAGTTCATCATTGATTTAACAAATTTGCATTTAAAAGAATAAGATCTCCCCAAAAAAGAGCGTTATAAGGTTGTTGAAAAGCTTAAGGCGTGGATACTCTAATGTAAGTTTAAACATGCTTTAAACATTACTGCGCCGATATGTTAACTATTGTAGCTTATTAACATTCGCAAAGTGGTCGGAGAAAAACAAAGAAATATCGCGTGAAAATGCAGTCGCAGATTCATCTGGGGCCCGTAGGGTCCGTGCGGCGAAATATGTTGATTTGAATACTTGTGAGCTCTTGCACTCATGTTGCTCCTACTTTGCAAATCCCAGTTTAATAATATTTACTATGCAGGAGCGGATTTACCAGAGGCCAGTAGGGTCCATGCGACGAAACATGTTAATTTGTATACCTTTGAGCTCTTGCACTCAGGTGCTCCTACGTTGCGAATGCCAGTTTCATAATATTACTATGCAGTGGCGGTTTCACATGGGGCCCGTAGGGTCCGTGCGAAGAAACATCTTACTTCGAATACCTGTGAGCTCTTGCACTCAGGTGAACGTTATATGGCTCCTGTTTTACGAATGCCAGTTTCATAGTATTAACTATGCAGTGGCGGATTCACCTGGGGATCCGTAGGGTCCCTGCAGTGGCGGATTAACCGGTGGGTCTGTGCGACGAAACATGTTAATTTGTACATGTTGAGCGTTATAGGGCTCATACTTTGCGAATGTCAGTTTCATAATATTTACTATGCAGTGGCGGATTCACATGGGGCCCGTAGGGTCCGTGCGACGAAACATTTTAATGTGTATACTTTTGAGCTCTTGCACTCAGGTGAGCGTTATAGGGGCTCCTACTTTGCGAATACCAGTTTCATAATATTTACTTTGTTTGATACGATATGTTAACTTCTTAACAATAACAACATAAATATAAGCTGCAATTCGTATTTTTCTTTAACCTTTCCCCCTCCTTCTCCTTTCTTCCTGCAGCATCCAGACCGTCAGCACTATAGTGCTTTGATTTAGTTTCGGAGAGAAAAGATAAACACTGTGGAAATGAGACAAACTGTATATACATGTAGTTAAATTCCCCACTTTTTCCAATGCCTTTTATTATATCTAGAGAACAAAAATAAAAGTAATAAAAAGGTTGTATGTTTAGGTTTCAAATATTCTCCATTTGGTTTTCAATTGGGAATAGTCGTTTAAATTGCTATTAACAGCAGGAGGATTTATATCTTCATAATTACAACTTGGAACATGTTCTTAATGAATAATAACAATATGGTATACAGACACAACACAAATTAAGCATTTAAATACCGAGCAGTTTTAATTTAAAATATAAAACTTGTTTGTAGTGCATAACGGTGTTCGATTTATAACTCGATTCGCAATGTTGCCTCCCAAGTCTAAAACCAGAAAATAGTATATAAACAGCACATTCCTGTGAGGGCGCTATTATGTAAATATCACATGCACTTGAGGGTGATAGCAGATATTGTGAACCCGAGAAAATAATGTCAACTGAGGC
>JAUELF010270987.1:0-10860 GCA_031471495.1 Clinocardium nuttallii | reverse complement strand
CCTAGCAGGGTTAGTTTCCAGTAGTACTTGTTAATTGTCAGGACACTAGCACCTAGCAGTGTTAGTTTCCAGTAGTACTTGTCAATTGTTCGGACACTGCCACCTAGCAGAGTTAGTTTCCAGTAGTACTTGTTAATTGTCAGGACACTAGCACCTAGCAGAGTTAGTTTCCAGTAGTACTTGCTAATTGTCCAGACACTAGCACCTAGCAGGGTTAGTTTCCAGTAGTACTTGTTAATTGTCAGGACACTAGCACCTAGCAGGGTTAGTTTCCAGTAGTACTTGTTAATTGTCAGGACACTAGCACCTAGCAGTGTTAGTTTCCAGTAGTATTTGCTAATTGTCCAGACAATAGCACCTAGCAGTGTAAGTTTCCAGTAGTACTTGTAAATTATCCAGACACTAGCACCAAGCAGTGTAAGTTTTCCAGAGTAAGTTCCAGAAGTATTTGTCAATTGTCCCGACAATAGCACCTAGCAGGATTAGTTTCCAGTAGTACTTGTCAATTGTACCGACACTTGCACCTGCAGTGTAAGTTTCCAGTAGAACTTAACAATTGTCCCGACACTAGCACTAAGCAGGGTAAGTTTCCAGTAGTACTTGTCAATTGTCCCGACACTAGCACCAAGCAGTGTAAGTTTCCAGTAGTACTTGTCAATTGTCCCGACACCAGCACTTAGCAGTGTAAGTTTCCAGTAGTACTTGTCAATTGTCCCGACACCAGCACTAAGCAGTGTAAGTTTCCAGTAGTACTTGTCAATTGTCCCGACACCAACACTAATCAGGATAAGCTTCCAGTAGTACTTGTCAATTGTCCCGACACTAGCACCTATCGGCGTAAGTTTCCAGTAGTATCTGTCAATTGTCTAGACACTTACACCTAGCAGGGTAACTTTACAGTAGTATTTGTCAATTGGCGCGACACTAGCACCAAGCAGGGTAAGTTTCCAGTAGTACTTGTCAATTGTCCAGACAATATCACCTAGCAGAATTAGTTTCCAGTAGTACCTGTCAATTGTCCCGAGACTACCACCAATCAGTGTAAGTTTCCAGTTGTACTTGTCAATCGTCCCGACACTAGCAAATAACAGGGTAAGTTTCCAGTTGTACTTGTCAATTGTCCCGACACTAGCACCTAGCAGGGTAAGTTTCCAGTAGTACTTGTCAACTTTGCCGACACTAGCACCAATCAGGGTAAGTTTCCAGTAGTACTTGTCAATTGTCCGGACACTAACACCTAGCAGAGTAAGAGTTTCCAGTAGTACTTGTCAATTATACCGATACTTGCACTAAGCACGGTGAGTTTCCAGTAGTACGTGTCAATTGTATCGACACTAGCCTCTAGCAGGGTATCTTTCCAGTAGAACTTAACAATTGTTCCGACACTTGCACCAAGCTGGGTTAGTTTCCAGTAGTACTTGTTAATTGCCCGGACACTAGCACCTATCAGTGTTAGTTTCCACAAGTACTTGCTAATTGTCCAGGCAATAGCACATAGCAGTGTAAGTTTCCAGTAGTACTTTTCAATTGTCTCGACACTTGCACCAATCAGGGTAAGTTTCCAGTAGCACTTGTCAATTGTCTCGACACTAGCACCTAGCTGGGTACGTTTCCAGTAGTACTTGTCAATTGTCCCGACACTAGCACATAACAGTGTAAGTTTTCAGTAGTACTTAACAATTGTCCCGACACTAGCACCTAGTAGGGTACGTTTCTCGTAGTACTGGTCAATTGTCCCGAGACTAGCACCTAGCTGGGTAAGTTTCCAGTAGTACTTGCCAATTGTTCCGACACTACCACCTAACAGGGTAAGTTTCCAGTAGTACTTGTTAATTGTCCCGAGACTAGCACCTAACGGGGTAAGTTTCTCGTAGTACTGGTCAATTGTCCATACACTAGCACCAAACAGGGTTAGTTTCCAGTAGTACTTGTCAATTGTTCCGACACTAACACCTAGCAGGGTAAGTTTCCATTATAACTTAACAATTGTCCCGACACTAGCACCAAGCAGGGTTAGTTTCCAGTAGTACCTGTCCATTATTCCGACACTTGCACCAAGCAGAGTTAGTTTCCAGAAGTACTTGTCAATTGTCCCGACACTTGCACCAAGCAGAGTTAGTTTCCAGAAGTACTTGTCAATTGTCCCAACACTAGCACCTAGCAGGGTAAGTTTTCAGAAGTACTTGTCAATTATTCCGACACTTGCACCAAGTAGAGTTAGTTTCCAGAAGTACTTGTTAATTGTCCCGACACTTGCACCAAGCAGAGTTAGCTTCCAGTAGTACTTGTCCATTGTACCGACACTAGCACATAGCAGGATAAGTTTCCAGAAGTACCTGGCAATTGTTCCGACACTTGAACCTAACAGGGTAAGTTTCCAGTAGTACTTGTCAATTGTCCCGACACTAGCACCTAGCAGAGTTCATTTCCAGTGGTACCTGCCAATTGTTCCGACACTTGCACCTAACAGGGTAAGTTTCCAGTAGTACTTGTCAATTGTACCGACACTGGCACCTAGTAGGGTAAGTTTCCAGTAGTACCTGCCAATTGTTCCGACACTTGCAGCTAACAGGGTAAGTTTCCAGTTGTACTTGTCAATTGTACCGATACTTGCACCTAGCAGGGTAAGTTTCCAGTAGTACTTGTCAATTGTCCAGACACAATCACCTAGCAGGGTAAGTTTCCAGTTGTACCTGTCGATTGCCCAGACACATGCACCTAGGAGGGAAAGTTCCCATTTGTACCTGTCAAATTTTCCCGACATTAGCACCAAGTAGGGAAAGCCATTACTATCATTTGTGAAAACTTTAGTATGACTCATACAGGGTCCAAGCCCGCGACCCCACGCACCAAGGGGGAGTCGCTCTAATGGAGGACGTTTCATTCGGAACGTTTGTTAGTTAGTTAGTAGTATGGCGCAGTATGTCTGCGGCACGTGGATCTTGCAGTGTGCGTGTGTCGTCTTCAAAAGTGTGCTCTCTAAATCAAAGTATCAAATCTTCACCATTAGTCACATTGATCAAGTGCATTCCATCTCGGCACATATTGATATATCAGTGTATTAAAGTTGATCTGAATGCGCACAACGTTAACCATTGGTTTCAAATAGCATCTGCAATAGAGGCTTCAGAAAGCGTGTGTATGTGGAAAATGGTTAAACGACATATCTTATCATTTTGTATACGACGTTTAATAAAATAAAAAAACAACATTAAAAAAAGCTCCGACTTCACATATAGGCAATCTAATCTTGGTCCATATTAATAACAACTCGCATGTGTTCATAGCAAAAAATACACAACGGATATGGAGGTTTAATACGCAATCCAATATACAAGTAAAGCGTGAAGATAAATGTAAAGTGTTCCGATACAAGGAAAGTGTTTTGATACATATATATGTGTCCAGATAGAAGTAAAGTGTTCAGATACATGTAATGTATTCAGAAAGATGTAAGGTGTTCTAAGTGTTCTGATACAGATAAAAGGTTAAGATACAAGTAGAATGTTCAGACACAAGTAGGAACCCGCTGTGGTCGAGTGGTTAGCATCGGGGATTTCGAAATCGGGTGTCCAGGGTTCTATCCCCGGTCACGGCACTACGGTCATGGTGAAGTGTCCTTGGGCAAGGAACATTTTATAGCCTAGTACTGGTTTGTTTACCCAGGGATCATGGATAAGTGAACTGTCGCCGCGATATAACTGAAATAATATTGAAAGTGGCATAAAACCATAATAAATCAAATCAAAAACACGTAAAGTTTTCAGATACAAGTAAAGTAATCAGATAGATGTAAATTATTCAGATATAAGTAAATTGTGCAGACACGAGTAAAGTGTTCAGATACATGTAAATTTATCAGACACGAGTAAAGTGTTCAGATACATACATGTAAATTGATCAGACACGAGTAAAGTGTTCAGATACATGTAAATTGACCAGACACGAGTAAAGTGTTCAGATACATGTAAATTGATCAGACAAGATTAATGTGTTCATATATAAGTAAATTGATCAGACACGAGTAAAGTGTTCAGATACATGTAAATTGATCAGACACGAGTAAAGTGTTCAGATACATGTAAATTGATCAGACACGAGTAAAGTGTTCAGATAAATTGATCAGACACGAGTAATGTCTTCATACTCGTGTGTTCAGATACATGTAAATTTATCAGACACGAATAAAGTGTTCAGATACATGTCAAGTTATCAGATACATGGCAATGTCAAGTGTTCAGATACAGATAAATGTTCAGGTACATGTACAAGTAAAGTGTTCAGATACAAGGGAAGTGTTCAGATACATGGACATGTTAAGTGTTCAGATACATGGTAATGTCAAGTGTTCAGATACATAGTAAATGTTCAGATACATGTAAAGTGTTCAAACACATGTAAAGTGTTCAAACACATGTAATGTGTTCATATACATGTAAAGTGTTCATATTCATGTACAATTTCTGATACATGTAAAGTGTTCGGATAAATGTAATGTGTTCAGATTCAAGTAAAGTGCTTCAATGTATGTAAAGTGTTCAGATACAAGTAAAGTGTGCAGATACATGTAAAGTGTTCAGAAATATATATATATAGTGTTCATATACATATACAGTGTTAAGATGCATGTACAGTGGTAAGTTTTTACATACGTGTACAGTGTTAAGTGTTCAGATAGTAAAGTGTACAAATACATATCAAGTGTTCAGATACAAGTACATTGTTAAGAGTTATTTGACCACCTCTCAATCTATTAAATAAAGCTCCCTTTATCGTAGCTGTTATTTGATTTGTAGATTCGCGAGTGTTAGCTAGCCCGACGTATAAGTAGAACTTTAAGCACCACTGATCCATGGACTCAACATGCTTGTCCGTGTTCGAGCCGATAGTCGATAACGATGAAGGTTATCGATCAATGGGTCATGTGTTCGAATCCCGATTCTGCTATTCGTTCTGTCCTATGATTGACACAATATGTTGTGACAAGCAGCAAGCCTCTTCCATTGTTGGGCTAAATGCCTACGTGTGTCGCGGATGAGTGTTGGCGAGGGGGCCAGAAATCACATGATTATGTGAATTGGCCTCTGTGATGTTTCTGAACGGCCTTATCTAATCAATCAATATTATTTCTTTTAACACTTTTCCACTTTCAGACGCACTTTTACGCATTTGTTTCGGGCGACTTTTGAAATTATTGTAGCAAAAGGAGCAATTGCTCACTACGAATATTTTCTCCTTTTTTCACAATGTTTTCAACTCTTTTTCAATAAATATACTTTCATTTACTCAGACTTCCATAAGTTTACCAAAAATGTGTTAATAACTCGTCTACTGCAAATGTGTAACATGTGCGCAGAGGACTGGATAAGAGGGAGTGAACTGGTCTTTTCTCTCTTATTACTCAACCAAATCCTATGGTGTGACTACTAACATGAAAAATACTCGCTATCTAGAGCTCTGATATGGGTAAGGATGAATCAAACCTAGACATTGACGAGAGATGAATTATTGATAGGCCAAATACAAAGTACATCCAGACAGCCTCATGATAACCTTGGTTTCTCCGGTCGTTCCGGCATATAATCCTGTCGGGGAGACAACGTCTCTCGCCTGGGGAAAAACCATTATCCATTAACACAAACATATTCAATTGTCAAATAAATCACATGGAATAACAACATTACAGCCTACATTTATAAACACGGGTATTGTGAAAAATCAATTAAATTGCAATACATTATACATATGTTTAAGTGTAGTTTGAATAATGTATTATAAAAGAGCGAGCGAGAGAGAGAGACAGACAGAGACAGACATACATAGAGACAGAGATAGAGAGACAGAGAGAATGAGAGCCAAACAGCAGCTTATGAAAAGATAAGAAAGATGTGGATGACAGAAGAAAGAGCTCTCGGCTCTCGTGTAGGGTCAGATCAGTCTGCATTCAAGCACATTAATATGCATGTTATATACAGTGGTCTCGCGTTCAATCGGAAGTCATAGGTACCCGGCATGCACATTTCAATGTATGGACGTGTTCCAGGGGCACATTGTTGTATGATAAAGGTCACTATGCCTTTTCATCATCTTAATTAATTTATACTCAACCGTCAATTATGAAAAGCAAGCCATTGGTGGAATCAATTCTCGAAATCCGCACAGCAGGAGTTCTAAGTGCACGTCTCAATCAGAACTGTTTCTAGGCTGTTATCAAAAGGCATATTCGTTCCAAAAAAACTGTAAAGATTTAACGACATATTGTAATTATCACAAGTTCGAGTTCCCGCGAGCCCCTCTGAACGTTACTATTTTTGACATGCCTTTTCCAAACGAATGTCTCTTAATAACCCTTGCTCAGCTAACAATCCACGTCTTTGCAGCTGACGACGTTTTAAAAACAAATGTGAGAAAAAGTACTCAAAACGAGCAACAACCGTTTTCTTTATGTTTGTATTTGTTGATTAATGTAATAAAAAAATATTGCTCCAAATCTCTAGATGTTATATTTTACTATAGTTAAAAATTGTTATATTCAAAGAAGTCGATAATAGAATCACACATTGAAGGCAAAGCGTGTATCGTCTAAAGTACGCCATATCTGTGCAAACGAATCAGAACCGAATTGCCAACTATTTCCCCCGAACCGACTTCAATGACAAACCTTTGGTGGATTTTTGGTCTGCAATAGCATTGTGCCTTTATGATTATCGTTTTGTGAATCGCTCGTATCGGATCTATTAAGTGACGACCAATCGATCATGTTTAGCAGACACAAACTTGGTTCAAGTAATCAAGACGATTCTGGGAGTTCAAAGCATGATTAATGGTAGAAAATGAGCTATTCCACGAGAAAACCAACAATATGGAATGGAGTCTGCTTAATGTATCGACCAAGACCTTGACCATGAACGTTTATAGTCCGGGAAAAACACAAAAAGACCAGTAAATCCAGATCAATTAGCCTGACTCTGCACTAATCGTCAATTAATCATAGAATATAATGAGACATGTTTGGAAGAAAATATGTATTTGGATCCTCTAGCATGGATACTCATGTATGAGCTTGTCAATGCCTGAAGTAATATATTGGAAACATTGTGAAAAAATTAGAAACTTTTCGAAACGAGTGATTTCAATTGTTTGCCACAATGTATTAAACTGTTTTTTATTTATTATACTTTCTTCAAAATTTAAACAGAATCCCAGATGCTTTTTTCTGAAATTCAAAGGAAGACCTAATTGACGTCCACCTACAGAGTACATAATCTAGAAATACACATACAAATACACACTAAATAACAAGAAAATACGAACAGACAGCATTTCATTTGGTATTTTTTAGTTACGATGAAAGAAATAAAGATGATAATGATATAAATGTTATAAGGATGAAAGTGTGATAGTGTAAATTGAAAACAAAATACATCAAACAATTGTTACTATATTTAAATGGTGAAATGAATACTTGGAGAACATCAACGAGTCTTTGGGAAGAGTTAAAACAGACATGGAACATACAGGAGTGCAGGTCAATTGTTGTGTGGTGTTGTTTGTTCTACAAATATTATATAACCAGAAATAATGGCCAGTAAGTTGATGAGTATGTACAACGCCGTTTTCAACGTTATCATATGTTTTAATCCCAAATCAACTTCTTACTAAAAAACATGATTCGCTCCCCTAAGCATTCGGATTGCAAATAAAATATAACCAAATAATTTCAAAGTAAACTTATTAATTAGAAGTATTATAGGAAATTTAACCCATCAATCTAACAAAAATAAAGTGCCAAATAATAATCAATGATCCGTAAAAGCAACTGTATACACGTATGCCAACAAGTGTTTTTGTTGTTTACGATCACCAATAAACATCAATGATTTGTAAACAACATCGGTATACAACCAGGTCAACCATTGTTGTTTCCTACGATCACAAATAATCAGCAATGATCCGTAAACAGCATATGTATACAACCATGTCAACCATTGTTCTTGTTTCCTACGATCACAAATAATCAGCAATGATCAGTAAACAGCATATGTATACAACCATGTCAACCATTGATCTTGTTTCCTACGATCACAAATAATCAGCAATGATCCATAAACAGCATATGTATACAACCATGTCAACCATTGATCTTGTATCTTACGATCACCAATACACATCAATGATTTGTAAACAGCATCTATAAACAACCATGCCAACCATTGTTGATCCGTAAACAGCACATGTGTACATGCACGTCATCCATTGTTCTTCATTTCTAAGATCACAAATAATCATCGATGATCCGTAAGCAGCATCTGTGTACATGCACGTCATCCATTGTTCTTGTTTTCTAAGATCACACATAATCATCGATGATCCGTAAACAGCATCTGTCTACAGCCATGTCAACCATTGTTCTTGTTTCCTTCGCTCACCCTACCTACTGTATTAACGCGTCATAGCATATGAAATGATGCAACATATCACACGACGTGACGCAGCAAGACAATTCGCCATAATTGTATTTAATTTTCTAATCACTATGTTGGTAACTGAATGTAAATGTAATTATTTTGATGACGGTCGTGCGTTTGAATCCTTTGGAAATTTTGTCAAGAATTCCATTTGTTGGCATAAATTACCAACACTGTCAAGATTATTATGTTATGATTTATTATATCGTTGCAGGAACTCTTGACATTTGCGTGGCCGGCCAGGACTAATAATTTACCGAGAAGACACTATGATTTAGCTGAAACATTGTTGAAAGCGGCATAAAACTATCAAACTAACAAAATACCTGTCAATAAAAATATTGTTTTATATTGTATAGCAAAACCATATTTTGAGATAAATTACACTCATTTTAGATTGATATAAATGAATGTACGTCATAAGAATTGTATATCTCTACTCAAAGGTCAGAACAGGGTCAGCACTGTGGAGCTATACATAGACATGCCGATTTTTTCGTGCAAAAAGGTACACGCGACAGTGTAGAACACTGTACATTCAGATCAGGTCTACTTTCTTTTCTCAGTTTCTGATGAGTTGTGAAGATCGGATGTACAGGCGGGACTAAAACTACACTTTTTAAATCCGCATAGTAGTACCTTTCACATGGTCGAGCTAAATAAACTCAGCCGTCCCTCGAGAAAACCAACATTATGGACTCTGCGTAAAGTATCGATCCGGATCAGCCTAAGAATACCACGCAGGCTAACCAGGATAGACACTTTTCGCCTACTCTGGATTTTCCAATTCAGGAATCATTACTCGATACCTCTGTCCCCTTGAGACGGAATGTGTCGGCCCAGATCAGTCTGCGCAGGAGGCCATACTGTTGGTTTACTCGCGGGACGGCTTAACTGTGTGTATATGATTCACGGAGAAATTGCATGAATTCAGCGCACCATACACTGACTAAGGCATTTCATACATTACGCAATCATTTGTTTCGTCTAGATTTGTGATCATGTAAACCGGTTGTAAAACTCCCCAGAATGTTGCTTGTACTGAAAAATCCGTTTCAAAGAAAACTAAAGTGGTCTGCAATACCATAAAGACACCAAGTAATGTAATTTTTCTCTGCAACCCGTTCTCAGTGTATATATTTATTTTCAAGTTATCGTCGCTATAGTAGTCAAGTAGATCGGCACAGAAGAGATCACGTAGTTTTCCTTACATATTATTTATAATCCAGGTCCTAATAGCACTGTTGAGGCAGTGGTTAGGACAGTTCATCTTCTACATCGTCCATGTTATACTCAAATATGAGAAACACGTTGTCCATTGCATGTTTTATTGTCAAAAGCAGATCATTTACTCTTCTTCTTGCCTTTTGTCTAAGAACGTTAACTGTTGTCATATTTCTGTATGAGTAACCTCCCTTGTATGTAAGTACATAGCACACTAGTAATAGGAGAACACCCTGACGGAGACCATTGTGATTGGCCCTGGGTTACCAGTTTATCAGTAGATCCGATACTCCACCACTGTTGTTATCTAGGCAATTGGTTGATTGGTTGGTGTTTACGCCGTTTTCAACAATTGTTCAGTTATATCACGGCGTTTCCTGGGTATGTTACCAGAACTACTGGTCCATTTATGTTGAAACAAGACAGTCAGTCGTAAAGCTAACCCCACAACCCGAGCACCAAGGAGGGCAGCCATTCCTTCCATGTTTCTAAAGTATTTGGTATGACCCGACCGGGGATTGAACCCGCAACTCCCATACCCGCGGCGAACACTACACCACCGAGACGAACGCTCGATCACTACACCACCGAGGCGAACGCTCGAACACTACACCACCGAGGCGAACGCTCGAACACTTCACCACCGAGGCGAACGGTCGAACACTTCACCACCGAGACGAACGCTCGAACACTACACCACCGAGGCGGTTGTTATATAGGTAAAGATTAACAACAGTCAAAATGTCAAAATCACGATTCTCATTTAAAACAAGAACTTCACTTGTCCGCTCAATCACAATACAGATTTCAAAACTTTTGCAGCAGTTTTGAGCAAACTTTGACGAGCGGAAAATGTACGGGTGACTTCCCGACTGGTCAGCCATTTGTCCCGGAAACGCCTTGATATAACTGTGAAATTGTTGATAACGACGTAAAGCACCATGCAAACAAACTTCACAATGGTAACGTGCGAACAAACCGCGCAGGCTTACCCGGATAGACACTTTTCGCCTCCTTTTTCTATTTCAGGAATATTATTACTTTATCCCCCTGAGACGGAATGTGTCGGCCCGGATCAGTCTGCGCGGACTGCACAGGCTGATCTTGGTCGATACATTACGCACAGGCCATTGTGTTGGTTTTCTTGCGTGACGGCTCGTTTTAGGAG
>JAUELF010270978.1:0-10861 GCA_031471495.1 Clinocardium nuttallii | reverse complement strand
ATAGTAACACGTGCGGGATTTCCCAAATTATTTTACAATCATTCTATAATAGCGTATAGACAATATATAGAGACTTTGTGAGAAATTTAACGAGGTAATTTGTATTTTTCTGCATTTTTTGCTGTAATAGGAATTCGGATGCCTGTGGTACGACAACGATATAAACTGAGAGTTAACCAATCTAGACGGTTCATGTCAGACGGTCTCTTTCACTATAGTGCGCAGGGTACCAGACTAGCAGTTAGTTCATGCTAGACGGTTTCATTCATAATACTTCGCCGGGTACCAGACTAGCAGCATTTGTGTCCATAACGAATAGCACAATATATAATATATTCTTTTTAACTGGACCGTTAAAGCATTTCACAAATATTGACAAAGCACAACTTAGTTTATTTCATTGCATTTTACCTTTTTTAGGTAAACGTCATGTTAACATGAATTTGAAATCATTTCGAAGTATGAATGATAGTTTCGTACTGTTAACTTTTGTTCCGTGTCTTTACTCCTGAAATAACGTGGAGTGGTATAACGATGTAAAATATGGATGAATATAGACATATTAAGTGTGTGAGAACATCTAAGCGGACACTGCACGCAATGTACGCATATATATAACCGAAACAAACACGTACTTAGAGCACATACGAGTTTCCGTGTTAATGACGGATGTCTACAAAGTGTGGGAAATAAAGCCCATTGAAACCTACATATTTATTGTGACATCTAAAGTATAACGAGAGCATCTCAGTGGACACTTGTCGCAGTTATATATATGTCAATGATATATATATTTAGTTATTTAACTCTAAACAACACGGTCACCTTGCTTGGAATTCTATTCCCCACTTTTTCAATTTTCTTTGCAGAAGACGAATTTGAAAACATTTGGCATTCATGTGAAAAATGTACGTATACTTTTCGAATTTAGATAAACACATTTTGACAAAATTGGCATTTCTGATTATAACCATTGTATTATATACGCACAGTTGTTTCTTGTGGGATATGTTACAGGTGCGGCAGAAGCTGCCTGTAGGTTGGAAAAGGTAAAGGTATAATAACTACAGATCGACCATTGAATTCAGAATGCCATGCGGTAAAAGGTAACAGTTTACAGATTGATTGTTAATTCTTGCTACGAAAAAGTCTACATACTCCCATGGATCTACTATAACCTAGAAACAAATGGAAGTAATTGCTTTCTCTCATAGAAGCTCAGGAGTGTGCGGTAAAGCATTATGCCTGACTCGCTATTGTCAGGACAAATGGACCAGTTGTTACTGGTACCTTACCTACGAAACGCAGCTATATAACTGCAAAAGTGATAAAGATGGCGTTAAACATCAAACAAACACACTATATCAAGATCAAATATACATCGTTTGTACCGTTAAGGAGTTACCAACCGCTTAACTGATTTGGAATACAATCCGACAAAAAAGAAATCCGGAAATTAGTATATAAAGCTTTTCCCACAAACAACTATTACAGGTCTGTTGAAAACATTAGCAAGAGGGGAAATTGGTCAGTATGTTATGGATAAAAAAAAGCACTCCATTCTACCCAATCTGGCACGAGGCGGTCATTGTAAAAGGAAAAAAGTCGTATATATCAGGACCATGGCAAAGAAGGTTGAATAGTGTTAAGGCTTTTAAGTTGTCCAGAACTCGATCACTAGACGCGGCAGTCGCGGTGAAATTCCCCTGGGGAAGACTTTTTTCATAGCATAGTACTTTTTGTATGATCTACAAGAAGGAGGCTTGTCTGACGATCGAAGGTCTTATAACGGAAGTATACAGTGAAGACTCAGTTGCGCATGTGCATGACCTGAGTGTCACAAGAGTATTCATTGTCCGCGTACATGTAAGTTATATAGACCTTAATCCATCTAATTTTAATATGTTAAACAATTGTAAACGTGTTGTATGCTATTTCAAATTTAATGGATTATAAATACCAGACGAAATAAGATCCACCAGACGCGGTGCTTTAATAGTTTCCAATTTAGTAATTTAGTAAATGTCTAAATAGTTTCCAATTTAGTAATTTATTAAATGTTTAAATAGTTTCCAATTTAGTAATTTAGTAAATGTCTAAATAGTTTCCAATTTAGTAATTTATTAAATGTTAAATAGTTTCCAATGTAGTAAAGGTCTAAATAGTTCCCAATTTAGTAACTTAGTAAATGTCTAAATAGTTTCCAATTAAGTCAATGTCTAAATAGTTTCCAATTTAGTAATTTAGTAAATGTCTAATTAGTTTCCAATTTAGTAAATGTTTAAATAGTTTCCAATTTAGTAAATGTCTAAATAGTTTCTAATTTAGTAATTTAGTAAATGTCTAAATAGTTTCCAATTAAGTAAATGTCTAAATAGTTTCCAATTTAGTAAATGTCTAAACAATTACCAATTTAGTAAATGTCTAAATAGTTTCCAATTTAGTAATTTAGTAAATGTTTAAATAGTTTCCAATTAAGTAAATGTCTAAATAGTTTCCAATTTAGTAAATGTCTAAATAGTTTCCAATTTAGTAATTTAGTAAATGTCTAAATAGTTTCCAATTTAGTAAATGTCTAAATAGTTTCCAATTCAGTAAATGTCTAAATAGTTTCCAATTTAGTAAATGTCAAACATGTACAAATGTATTACTTTACTAAACAATAATCATACATGTAAGCAAAATCTTAAACATCTTGCAAACTATATTAAGGAAGCTATGATATATTGTTTGAATAGTGTACGTCAATAAAATATTGTCATTTTATTTACCCTTTCCTATCTAAAAACTAACATAAGCCACGTCTCACCTAAATCGTCCAGATGTGATTGTGAAAGCAATGGCACTAACAGTCAACTTTCATCCTTGAATTGCTGAATGTTTCAACCTTGTCACTTTGTGTCCCCCCCCCCCATAGCGCATGCTAACCCGGACAGACACGTTTCACCTCCGGTGGATGTTCTGTTTCATGAATCATTCTCTTTACCTCTATCCCTCGGAGACGGAATGTATCAACCCAGATCATCATACGCAGGCTAATCCAGGCCGACACATTCCGTCTCAGGGGAATAGAGGTATAGAGTAATGATTCCTGAAACAGAAAATCCACAGCGAAAAGTGTCTGTACTGATTAGCCTGCGCGGCATGCTTAGGCTAATCCAGGCAGATACTTTACGTAGAGTCCATATTGTTGGTTTTTCCGTGGAATGGCTCCTATGTAGATCCAGCCTGGGTTAAGTGCATTCTCATTAAAATCAGACCAAAAAACTTCTATATACGAGCGTGCGAGTTTAGATCTGGTTTTAATGAGATTGGGTTAAGTGGTTCAGCAGTTTTATTAAAATAAGTAGTTCTACAGAATCATTAGTAATGAATCTCCTACCCTATGTTCGGACGCCATGTTTACACCAAAATATCCGCTCTTTTGTCGAAGCTGTCAGAAAAGTGTCACGGCTTCCATTATAAAAGGTAAGCACGGATAGCATCTTTATGTGTACAAACATATATCGAATGAAATATGAAAGATAAAATTTCACAGAATGAAGTTAGGTGTGTCGTGTCGCCATTAGTGAGAATCGAGACTAAAACAAACCCCAAAAAATCACTTCTTTGTCAGTTACACCCTCCGCTAATAACCGATCGTTAACCCTGTTCCACATACATACGCCTCTGAAGCAGACGACTTTTAAACACATTGTGGCAAATGGAGAAAGTTTCCCTAACAAGTTCTCTTTTTGCCACAATGTTTCCAACTTTATTCAAAACACGTTTTTTCATTTGTAGAGAAGTTCCATGGTTTTTGAATAGTTGTTTTAGAGTCGTCTGCTGCAGATGTGTTTGTGGGAAAGGGTTGAAACGGGATTTAAGGATAAATAAAAAATATTACACTGTCTGGATTATCAATAGCCCCTAGTCTATATCTGTGTGGGAAGAAACTCATAAAAAACGTTTTCCCCAACGTGTCTGACATGGAAAGGGACTTTAAACCTTTGCCCCAAATAAACGCTTCCCGGCGCCTCTGTGGCTCTTAAAACAAGCAAAGTCTCCTCTTGTTACTATTGGTTTAACCCTTTCACTCATATAGACGCCCTCTGACGCCTTTGCAGCAGACGCCTTTTGAAAATATGTCGACAAAAGAAGAAATTGCTCAAACCGAGCAATTTCTCCCTTTGTCATCATGTTTCAACCCTATTCATTTAGTGTACTTTCATTTAAAGGGAAATCCCAAATGTGTTCATATATGTTATCACAGTCGTCTGCTGCAGATATGTTGTATGTGGGAAAGGGTTAAATGTTGTTTATTTATTGTTCTTTTATTTAAAGGGATTTTCTGTGCTTTTGCCAAGACGTTTTTAGAGTCGTCTGCTGCAGATTTGTTGGAAAGGGTAAAGCGGTCGTGTCGTAAATTTCCATTGCCGAAAGTATTTATGTACTTGACCCTTTCCTGTGTATAAATTCCACCTATGGGAACACAGCAATATGATGTTTAATTGCAGGGTCATGTATGCTGCAATGACTCGTAGGTAAACTTAACGTGTGGTTGCTTTAGCACAGATTTGACTGTATCGAGGAAGACTTCTGTCAATCTTTACACACTGAACAGTTTATTATAGCGTGCACAGATTTGACTGTATCTAGGACGACTTCTGTCAATCTTTACAAACTGAACAGTTTATTATAGCCTTCCGCCCTAAGTGAAAATCCAGATTAATAATAAACTCATTATATTACTTTCATTGGATTGATTATAGTTGTAAACGCTGATGCACAAAGCTGGATGCATTGTTCGCTATAAGCATTTTCTACCTTTGGCACAATGTTTTCAAAAGTTGTGAAAAGGGATAAAACTAATTCCATAATATGTGCCTAGCAATACAAACATAGTATCAACTGTGCAAATAACATTGAAATATCACCGCACCCTAAAATATGCTTTCCTCAGAGGACGGCTTACGTATGTGGGTTGTGAAGGTGGGGAGGCATTTAAACGAATATGATATCAAAGTACGTTTGAATCACACTTGATTGTTTAATATAAGATGAAGCAAAAAACCATCAACTATGCAAAGTACATTGAAATATCAGCGCCCCCTACAATGTGCTATCTACGGAAGATGGCTTACTTGTGTGGGTTGGA
This sequence comes from Clinocardium nuttallii, assembly GCA_031471495.1. Taxonomy (NCBI): domain Eukaryota; kingdom Metazoa; phylum Mollusca; class Bivalvia; order Cardiida; family Cardiidae; genus Clinocardium; species Clinocardium nuttallii. Next base: position 5,724 of record JAUELF010270978.1, on the reverse strand, counting down.
AAGGCATTTATACGATTCTAATATGAAAGTACATTAGAATCACACGTGATTGTTTAATATAAGATGAAGCATACAACATTTTCCATCAGACAGACGACATTTGAAAACATTGTGACAAAGGGAGAAATTGCTCATTATGAGCAATTTCTACTTTTGACATAACATTTTCAGCTTTATTCAACAATTGTTTTGCATTTTTAGGGAGTTCACATATTATGTTTTTGTAATAAATGTTGTCAAAACTGACTGCTGAAGATTTATTGTATGTGGTAAATGGTTAAATGCGTCAAAAAAATACACGGATAAATATTCTTTCGTTCAACCCAATGACTTGTCATTTGCAACTGACGATTGGTTGCGAACAATCCAAAACGAATTAAAATGCTTCCCATATTTGTTGCTGAATGCTTAAATATTATTTATTAATTATATTCAAGCTCTAAATGTGGTCAATGTGTAAGTATAGCATAACACGATTTGGAACACTTTTGAAGTTAACAATTTATGATTTGAGAATATTTCAAAGAAATAGGGTTTCAAGATATAATTATGAAAGTGAAGCGACCTAAAGTGATGTTCATAATGTTTCTTATTATCTCCAGTTTAACACATGTATAGGGATTCGCTAGATATCCCGCATTGTCAGGCTTTTCTGACTGTCTGTGTGTCTGTGTATGTGTCTGTTTGTTTGTATGTAAAGAGACGCGTCACAGCCAAAACCGATGGGCCGATTCCGATGAAACTTGGTGAAATGGTGTCATAGGGGTTCAGGCTGTGTGCGTTTTGAGTTTCGTCGCTAAGGACATACTCGTTGCTATGCAGCTAGCTTTTTTCTATCTTCTCCTACAGTTTTGAATGTGGAGAGCTGAAACCTCGGTTATAAATATTTCGAGTTTGTTTACAAATGGTAGCCTTTCAAAGATAGAGTCTCTTTTTACAGTCGTTTTTGCAAATCCCACGTCGCCTACTGGCTTGTGCATTATGTTACTTGCATCAAACATATGTTTATATGCCAATAAACGATTTTTAACTTAATTTTCAACTGCATTTAACCCTCGTGATTTGTCGTACGACGTTAAAAAGTAAAATGTAGGGACAGGTTGACATGGAAACGATACGGGTTTGTGTCAATCCAAATGTATTATTAACACGTCTTGAGAAACAGTTCATCCATTTCCCACTTGTAGACGTATGTTAAAACGTCTTGAGAAACAGTTCAGCCCTTTCCCACTTGTAGACGTATGTTAACACGTCTTGAGAAACAGTTCATCCATTTCCCACTTGTAGACGTATGTTAACACGTCTTGAGAAACAGTTCATCCATTTCCCACTTGTAGACGTATGTTAACGCGTCTTGAGAAACAGTTCATCCATTTCCCACTTGTAGACGTATGTTAACGCGTTTGAAGCAGACGACTATTAAACGTAACGTGACAACTGGAACATTGATCATAGTGTTTCATATTTGATGAATAATTAAACTTACGCTTATGGTTTTTTTCCAGAATAGATTTGTCTAGTTGCCGTTAAAGTTGTCTGCTATGCAATAGAATATCATACAATACAATATATGTTATTGCATATAACAAAAAACAATACGTTTATAACAAAGAAATAAAATATATACAAAGTACATACGGAGAAATGAATTTATTTTTTAAAAGAATTTACGACCATTTAACGATTATGGAAAAATGATATATTCTAGAATGGTTTTGTTAATGTAAGTTTTGATAACACATTGAGCGTAGAACGTTTATCAAAGCTAGACTATAACATCATTAGGTGTGACAATACAGTCTTGCAACTGTTCTCTATGTTTCATTGCAACGCATAAGTATTTAGCTCAACTATTAATATAGGATCCGTCTCGCGAGACAGCCAACAGTATGGACTCTGCGTAAAATGTCGATCCGGATCAGCCTAAGCATGCCGTGCAGGCTAACCCGGACAGACACGTTTCACCTCCTGTTGATTTTCTGTTTCAGAAATAATTTCTCTTTATCTCTATCCCTCGGAGATGGAATGTTTCGGTCCGAATCAGTCTGCGCGGACAGCGCAGGCTGATCTTGTCGATACATTACGCAGGTGCCACAATGCTGGTTTTCTGGCGGGACGGCCTATAGTTAACATAACTTGAGGACATTAATGCAGTGAATTTATACAGACCCGTTGTATTTGAGTAAATTCCAATGTTAGCCACCTTTCAATGCAAAACTCATCACCGAAAGCAACTGTCTGTCATCCGAGATAGACGTTTAGTCCGTCGATTGAACACAGAAGATTATAGTTGTAATGCTATCTATGTTTTTTTCTTAAAAATCCATGCAAACGGATGTTGATAGGGAGAGTTGAAGTTACACTAAGACAATATATCATTGGGGTTCTTGGAGAAGCCCGTTATAGACCTATAATACGGTTGTCAAGCTCTCGTGTGTTATTTTTTATCTTATCTTAATTGATCTTTTGTCTTGTTATCCGTTATTTTCTCGGTTGACATTTACTACTAATGTCTACGTCCTGGCAGTCCTTTGTAATGGGCCATTTAGCAGAAGATTGTTTTCTCCTTGTCGGATTAACCCTTTCCTTCACGTGGACGTTTATGACGCCTCTGCAGCAGACGACTTTTGAAAACACTGTGACAAAATGATAAAATTGCTCAAAACGAGCAATTGCTGCTGTTGTCACAGTGTTTTCAACTGTATTCAATTACAATAGTAGAATTTTATATAATTTTTCCAAATGTTTCTATTTTCAATGTCACTTGCTGCATATTTTCTGTATGTGGGCAAGGGTTAATACTTTTGCTAAAAATGCTCAACCGTTAATAGTATGTGTTCTTTTCATTTTCATTTTCTTGTAAACGACAGTACAGTAGAGTCGTCTGTCCCATAGTAGGACACGTTGTAGGTGTATACGGGAATACTTATACTGCCTTGCTATTTAGCTAGCATTTAAAGCGACGTGCCAGAGAGTTAGTCTCCGGAACAAGAGGTCCCGAGTTCAAGCGATAGCCGGGTCGAACTTTTTCAGCCGGGTTCCTTTTGCGCCCCACCGTTAATAACACTCAGTGTTAATTGAATGATTCGATGACGATTTTCACATGGTGGGGGAGTATGTAGTATGTCCGATAAATAGACAATTCGTAGCCATGTGTTTGTAAAAGGGAATACTTGCCTTCCTATTGAGTATAGACGTGGTGTTTTCCTACGGGACATGAGGTCCCGAGTTCGAGCCTTAGCCGGGTCGGACTTAGTCAGCTAGGTAATAGCAGTCTTACGTTTTCAATACCTTTTTGTTCCGATATATTCACCTTAAATAAAAATTGAGTACAAATGAACTGGGTCCAAATTTTCTCAAACAGTATACAGTCTTCCAAGCGTATACTTGGGTGATTATTCCGATAAAACACACTGTGATGCCCGAATAGAGATGCTACATGTACCTATTTAACCGTTAGAAATTGGTAGATAACGGTACAGAGCTCTATATATGTTGTACAATTCTTATTTGACCATCTAGCCCTATGTTGTGGTAACTCAAAAGAATATAGAAAAACGTACGACATTTGCTCTACGGCTAGGGTACGGCGACCGTACGCCCTCGAAATCGAGATATACTTGCGGCGGCCGCAGAAGATCTGCGGTGGCTTTGGGTCATCGTAGGCCGTATCCCTATATGTACATGCCGTAGAGGTCGCCGTAGGATTATAATGCGGAGTTATGACTGTTTTCTAGGTTCGCCGTAGACATTTGACACGCCGTAGGCCGTACCGCAGAGCGGTTCGACGGCTTACATATGTCGGTCGTAGGTGACCTTGAGTTTTCCGTGCGGCTACCCTAGGGTCATTTCTCGGTTACATTTGCAAATATCAATTTTGCGGCAACCAGAGCACTCCTATGGTCACGTACTGTAGCAGTCACATATGTAAGGGTAGCCACACGGCGTATTTTGAATTGTAGTGACAGAAGATCTGCGGCTGCCGTACGGCCTTTGAAGTGATGTCGCACGGTCGCTTCAGATATGAATAATATTATACAAATGACAAAATACTGGTAAGTAAACCTGTTCGATGCACGGCGCAGACTACAGACTACGGGGCCGGATGTCGTGCGACGAGCGTACGGATGTCGTGCAGCGAGCATACGGGAGCCGTGCACGAGCCTTACAATGCTCACATGTGTGCCACATATCACAAGGGCGCCATACGAGCACGAGCACTGTAAGGTCTCATTAGGGCTGCCCTAAAGCCGAATTAAGGCTGGCATAGGGCCCCCATGGAATTCCTGCAGCTGCCGCAATTTCTAAGGGGTCCGAAAAAGTCAAATGTCACTCATTAGTCCATGGCCAGCCGCACGGAAAACACAAACCCACCGTACGCCCCACGTATGGTCGTCGTTGAACTCCGCGCTTTAATCCTACGTAGACACCTACGGCCTGTACAATATTGGTATAGCCCTATGGTGACCCTGAGGCCACCGCAGATCTTATACGACCGCCGCAAGTATCCCTTGATTTTAACGCCTACGGCCGCCATATCCTAGCCGTATATTAAATGTGACTGAGACATTACAGTTGACTTTTGCGGTCCCCAAAAACAATTCCGGCCATAGTGGAAATTCCACCGGCGCCTTAGGACAGCATTCATATGGCCATAGGATATTATGGTATGTGGCACACTCTACGCGCAACGCAAGGCACACGCACGGCTCCCGTAATTTCGTCACACGCCATCCGTACGACCTCCCGAGGCAGTCTATATATTACATACGTATAATTTATTCCGTGCAAGAATCTACTGTACAAAATACTGGCCATTAGTACATTATATAATGTCACGCAGATTTTATTATTTACGATGCGGTCATAAATCAAAGTTATAGTCTAAAGGAACGTGTCCATGTTATGATCAACAACACGACAAAGGCATCCCACGGTATTTGTGGAAATATTTAGATTCAACTGTGTTTGAAGAATTGTAAAAGAAAAAGAATAGGTGTTCAAGACTTTGGAGATTTAAATGGCAAGTAAATAACAATATTCGAACTGAACTAAAATGGTTCCCTCCGCATACAGGTATATATTTATGGTAAGCATGTACTGTATAAATTTAACATTAGATGGAAGATTTCATGCGTAGCTTATTTATTCGTGATAGCAAATTGAAATCCCTTTATGGCCATAGCTTGTCATAAGTAATACATTTTGTATGGTTTTCATTTAGTATAATCACACGCTTTATACGTTATCAATACATGAAGTGATCTAAGTGCTTTTGACACAAACCATGTCATTTCAAATGAATTTAATTAATTAAATGAAAAATTCCCCATTTGAAATATTTGTGACATCTTCACAACCTCCAGAAAATATAATAAATATTAAAGAGAGTTACAGAAATGATAATAATTTCAAAATGCCAGACATGGGATGGAGGATTTGAAATTTATCTAAATATGTTCCTGTTTAAATAAAAGTATTTTTTATACCAAGGGTTAACCTCATGTTAGGATTCTAAGAAATGTACAATTGACTACAAACTATAAGTTCAAGGATAATCCGTATTATATGAGCCGTCCCTCGAGAAAACCAACATTATGGTATCTGCGTAATGTATCGACCAGGCCGACACATTCCGTCTCCGAGGGATAGAGGTATAGAGAAATGATTCCTGAAACAGAAAATCCACATGAGGTGAAACGTGTCTGTCCGGGTTAGCCTGCG
>JAUELF010270967.1:0-10862 GCA_031471495.1 Clinocardium nuttallii | reverse complement strand
GTCGGTCGGTCGGTCAGTTGGAAGCCATGAAGCCATATTTTACTTATTATGTTGTTGGTGAGTCAAGGTGCTGTTTTAGGGGTATTTTTAATCATCTTCAGTAATAGTTCTAGTTTTCAATTATATTTTTATTTACAGAAATTTGATCTGAATCAGTTGAGTTTAGTTAGTTTTGAGTTAAATAGTATAGTACTAACTAAACTCAACTGATTCAGACCAAATTTCTGTATATAAAAATATGATTGAATAGAGTTGAAAATAAAAGTAAACTTTTCCATATGGAATATGCCCAGACCGCCTACCTTTACTGTATGTATACTTGATTTTCCACCCAGGTACGCCCCTGATCAGCATATACCTCCTTGCAGCTTGATGAAGATCCTCCCTATGTGCCATCTTGTCATGCAAACATCCTCAAAGACAGTGCATGGAGAATGGCTATGTTTTGAAACCTATTATACAGGTTTAATGTATCAAATTGGATCATATAAATCTTTCCCAGCATATTACAGCCGAGCCCCGGTAGCTCAGTTGGTAGGGACGCAGACTTTCAATAAAGGGGTTGTTAGTTCAAATCCCAGCTCGACCAACATTCATTCCGACATTTGACATGCGTCATTCGTCAATGGGCTAACAGTCTATGTGGAAAAGCAGCCAGTTGCTTGGAAAACATGTTGTGGAGAGAACTGGTGTGAGAAAACTAGGAAATGCATGCAAAGGTGAACTGGCTGTTGTGATATGACTGAAAAATTGTTGAAAACGGTGTCAAGCCCTTATTAATCAATCAAAGCAACATATCTTTTGAAAACACCTAGGCAAAAGTATAGAAAATCACTTCTAAATGTAAACATGCTTATTGAAAAGAGTTGAAAACATTTGAGCAATTTCTTATGTTACCTTTGTTTTCAAACGTGATCTGCCATAGATTCAAAGATTGCTTCTGCTAGTGGCAAAGAGCTAACTCAAAGTCCCTGAAGGAGCATTTTCTTGTGACATGGCTCTATTTCAATCTATCATTATGTGTGTTTAATCTTTCCAGGGAGTCCCTACCACCCTAAGGTTGTTGACCCGATGAAGGTGCGGGTATCCGGGGGCTGGGGCTCTCTACTAGACAGTCAGGAGAGAATACCGCTCCAAGTGGGCAAAGAGAAGCACATTCCTTTTGATGCTTCTGAGGCAGGACCAGGTACGTTTTAACAATGTCAATAGATATGTAACTTTATGAAGCATTTCAACTGAAATATACTGATGCAACATTTTCTTCTTCAGATGTTATCAGGGTGTGTTTGTGTCAGGGTGAAAAACTACAGGCTTCCTGACACTTTTTGCCCAGGCCATGTTTCCTAAATTATTAGACCTACAAATACCAAATTGTAAATGCATATATACATTTCTAAAGAGGGTTAACTATAATTCACTGTGACATAGTCGTTGACCTTTGATCACTTGTAGCAAAACCCTTATTCAAGTACAACTCTTAACACTTTCCCTCATATAGACGCTTTCTGATGCCTCTGCAGCAGACAGATGTTTTCCACTTTTAGTCATAGGTTATCCATTTAATAATAGAGATTTTCTATGTTTTGACAAATTATGTTCAAAGTCTGCTGCAGATTTGTCGTATGAAGGAAAGGGTTAAAGTATAAGACCTTGTGAAAGTAAATTATATGTACAGGTACAGCTATGGGTTGGGAAAGGTTGTGCACCAACATTAGGTACATGTGACCTTTAAATTGACCTTTGATGCTATTGAAGGAATGTATGTCAAGGCTGTTTCCTACAGCTTCAGAAGATTTTGTGCCATGTGCCAAAATTAGGTCTCTGTGATTAGGGCATTGAGTCATTTGAGACCTTTGACTATACACACCTATTTTGGCTTTCGGTTGCCTTCAACTATTTGTCTTGTTACATGTGAAGTACATGCACCACTTGTGCTTTTCTTTTACAAGATAAATGCCTATGAAGTATATATTATATATGGTAATAATCTACAAAATTATATTGAGGATATACTTATGTAATATTTCTATTTTTATTCCAGGAGAGTTGACTGGTACTGTACATGGACCTAGTGACAAGGTACCAGTCACAATTGACTCGAGAGGAGACGGAAAACATACCCTCATATTTACACCAAAAGAAGAGGGTAGGTTTTCAAGAATTTTATACCTCACCTTCGTGATAAGTTTACCAGTTATATTATTTTTCCAGAAATCATTGAAAATATATATACAACAGTTAAATAATATATAAGCATGATAATTTTAAAAGCTTTCTTACATTTGTGGAATAAAAATACATTTCTAAATATGTTCTAAATTTGAATACAATTTTAAATGATTTAATAGAAGTTATACATTAAACCTGACTTACCTGAAAATTCTATCTATAAATATAATTATTTTCCTCAGTTTGTACCTCGGAATTACAAAGAAGAACTAATTTTTACTTTATCCCACATACAGAAACTTTCTAACACCATTTTGGAAAATATTGTTACAAAATGAAAAATTGATTTCACCTTTTGCCACAATGTTTTCAATTTAATTTAATTATTAAACTTTCATTTATAGAGTTTTACCATATTTCTAACCAGAAGTATTTGAAATGGTCTACTGCAAATGTGTTGTATGTGTGAAACAGTTAATTAGATTGTTGAAAACTTTATTAGTTTCATACTTATTTCACAGGGAAGCATTACATAGATGTGAATTGGAATGGTTTCCCCCTTCACAAGTCCCCGTTCCAGGGATATGCCACGCCCTACAGAGATGACCCAGAATCCATAGAACTTATAAGAACTGCTTCACCAGTGCAATATAGGTTGGTTTGGTGTTTATACTTAATGTCATACTTTTTTAGAGCTCACCTGAGTTATTCTCATTGAATATGTTGTTTGCTTAACCCTTTCCAAAATATAGACGCTTTCTGACGCCTATGCAGCAGACGACTTTTGAAAACATTGTGACCAAAGGAAAAATTGCTGCTGATGTGCAATTTCTCCTTTGGCCACAATGTTTTCAACTTTATTTAACAATAAAGGTATCTTTTATGGAGATTTTTTAGGTTTTTGCCTTGGTGTTTTTGAAGTTGTCTGCTGCAGATTTGCTGTGTGTGGGACCTGCCGTGTCCAACCTTTCATTTATAAATGCGATGACAGGCTGACCCTTTTACAGTTATCTAAACTGATCACATTGTGGGACCAACTTAATCTCAATAAGTGTGAACAGCTATTTAAATCGAAATTTATGCATTTAAATTGAAATTCGGACATGATGTAATCAGTAAATTTGAAATTTGAAAGGCCTGGTTAAATGTTATCAGTATTGGGGGGACTTAGATTTCACTTTCGTTCGTTGAGGAGATTCTGTTAACCCTTTCTCACCTGTAGACCCATGTTGATGTTTCTGATGAGCAGACGACTTTTGAAAACACTGCGACAAAAGACGAAATTGCTCACCATGAGCACTTTATACTTTTGCCACAATGTTTTCAACTTTATTCAATAATAAAACTTTCTTTTAAACAGATTTACCATATTTTTGCCCAGATTCTTTTAAAGTTGTCTGCTTCAGATTTGTCGTATGTGGGAAAGAGTTAAGTTTATATAAACATTTCAACAAGATTAAATTTAACATGAAGAGATTTTTAAAGAACACAGTCATGTAGATTATTTTTTTAAAAAGAAGTGGAACTTTCATTTGCAATAATTTCGTTCTCTGTAAAATTTGTGTACAGCTCTTTAAAGATGAAGAAGTTGCTGTTTATTATTTTTCCACAATGTTTTCCATGTTCTTATTTGTCAGCATTCTCCATTCATTAATGGACTGCATGTGGGCAAAGCGTATTTCCGAGTCTAATAGTCTGGTTTAGTCACACAATGATCATGAATCTGTCACCATGATCGTGATAAACTTAATAAATAATGTTGAAAATGGTGTAAAACCCGGATAGCATAATAAAAGCAATTGCTCAATGTTTTCAAGGACTGATTAAGAGTTAGATAATAACTGGAAATGTTTGTTTGTTTTGCATGGAAATGTTAATCAATGAGGCAAACATATTAACTTCAATAATAAGTTATAGCTTTTTTTTTTGTCCTGCTAAAACTAATGGAATATTTGATACATAGTATTATGTATAGCTCAGAATAACAGTAATTCTATTGAAGCTAACAAAAATAATGGTTATTGATTACCTTAGGAGTCTTGTTGACATTTCGTCTTGTATCAATATGTTGAAACGGCTTCTCTTCGACTTAACCCTTTCCCACATGCTGACAAATTTTGATGATTTAGCAGCAGACGACATTTTAAAACAATTTTTTACATGGTGGCTAAAGGATAATTTGCTCTTGATGAGCAATTTCTTCTTTTGCCATTTGTGTTCTAATCTATTCAAAAGTTATAGTTTAATTCCTTTATTGAGATTTTCATTTTTTTTTTTGCCTAGATATTTTCAATGTCGTCTGCTGCAGATGTGTTTGCATGTGGGAAAGGGACAATCTACAAGATCCTAATAATAAACACAGGGGCTTATTGATGGGTTTGATATATATCAGGTTAAGACCTTGTGAACATAAGGAAAAGTTAGCATACTCTATAGCCGTTAACTTGGGGGTAGTTAAATGTCAATCTGCTTTGAAATTTTCTCATGGAAAGAAAATGTCACATTTGAAAATTGTATAATTATTGTGGTAAAGAGTTGGAAAGATTGTGGGAAAGGGAGAAATTGTGTGTTATGTGATTAATTAATATTGATTACAAATTTAATGGTATTGTCTGATTTACTTTAAACTTTCTTAGAAAAGAAGTACAACATTCTTAGTCAATCTATCCAATCCATTTTCCATGTTGTGTATTATGACTGTCTGTGAAGTCAGTCCAGATGAATCAATCACCCAAGTCTAGGAAGTCTTTAAAGATTATTAATATATTTCTGAGACCACTTAATACGGCATGTCCATTATTTTGGACATGTGACAGTCTTGATGGACCTCTCTTAGGGGAGTGATGATTAGTTCTATCTGATTAAATCAGCTCTCTTGTCTCCATTCTTTGTGACTTTGGACAGTTCATATCCGATTAAAAAACAGACTCAAGCATCCAGAAAAACAGATAAGGAGAGCAATTGTTACCCTTACCTTCATAAACAATCTCCTAAATGACTTCTGAAAACTTTTAGAGAGAAAATATAATGACTTTTTCTTCTATCAAATGATTGAAGAGTAAAAGGTAGAGTCATATATATTCCTGAGAGTGCCAACATATATTACCGTTATGGAAAATATGCTCTCTTTCCCGCATTATCACCACCGTGTTTCATGGAACTACAAAAGACTATAAGACAAAGAACTGGCCATAATTAACCCTTTCCCACCAACATCAAATCTGCAGCAGCCCACTTAACACCATTACATGTAAATATGAAAAATGTCTAGGCATTAGATTTTCATTATTGCATTGAGTTTTAAACATTGTCACATCAGGAGAAATTGCTCATTATCTGCCCTGATGTTTGTAAAAGTCTTCTGCTGCAAACTTGTCAAATCGTGTTGGGGATGTTAAAGAAAGGATGTTATGAAGTGAAGGATGGATATTTTTGAGTGGTAAATTAGTCCAGATCAATAAACCTTTGGAATGGTTCAATATGAACGTGGATTGACCATCGTGCTGTCCTTAAAAAACAATAGGGTAGCTCAGTCAACTGTTTTCATTGTTTATATTGTGAGTATGGGATATAACAAACAAACATTCCTAGAGTCCTGATCTTGGTCATAAATGCAGTGCTGTCTTTGTTGGGGTGTTTCACAGTTCACTTATTCATGATCCCTGGGTAAACAAACCAGGACTAGGCTAGGAAATGTGCCTTGCCCAAGAGCACTCAACCATTACCACAGTGTCACGACTAAGGATCAAACCTGGGACGCCTGGTTTCAAATCCCCGATGCTAAACTGACTCGGCCAAGGCAGTTGCCTTGCAGTGCTGTTAGATCAATCTTCAAATTGTTGTGTAGGGTTTCTCTATGTCTAGCTTGCAAAATAACCACTAAAACTTGAAATATTTCATTATTTTTTTCTATGTATGTAGAGAACTGATAAGCCTCTCTGGAAATTCTTAAACTTTCTCCGATATTTTGAGTCGACGAAGCATAATACATTGTAGAGTATTTCAGACATGTATGAATCATTTACACACAAGTTACAAATGAAAGAAAGCCTATACATGTGGGTGAGTGTTTTAAACTTATTGGTGTTGTTCAAACATTACTTGAAGTAGGATTCCCAAATAAGTTTGCTTTATTTTGTTTTTAAACAAGTTTTGGCATGAATGTCAACAGCCTCAAGGAATACATGCATACAAATATTCAACTCTTTCCCAGTTAAAATGTTTAACCCTAGACAAAGATGTAGATGCAGACAAGTTTTGGAAACATAATGTGACAAGTCATTATGAGCCATTTCATTATTTTGACCACAATATGTTCTTCATTATTCATTAATTTTGATTTCATTTATAGAGATTTCCCAAATTTTTGGCAAAATGATTTCATAGTCGTCTGCTGTAGATTTGTTTTTTATGTTGGCAAGAGTTTAATGGATCGTGGCCAAATGCCTTTGATTCTGTAACAAATAAAATGTCCCCCTCGGTGTGCATTTTTAAGTGCATGTTGGGGATGAAGGCCAAATTTAGATTGTATTATTTACACACATGACATTGTAAACTTTAACTCTTAGAAATATCATGGAAGTTTTTAAAACCTTTCCTGGTTGAAGAATACAACAACATTTATTCTTTACTCACAATGTTTTCTACACTATAACACATACTGTTTGTCAAAAGCATCTGACATTTTTCTTCAGATGTAAATTTGTGGAGCAGCAGACTGATAATATATCATATAAACAGTTAAGTGAGCAGTTTGTCCATGTGTTTAATTACCGTCAATTTAACCCTTTCCCACTTAAAGCAAATCGTTAGCAGACGACTTTGAAAAGTTCTACTTAAGAACACGGAAAATCTCTATAATTGTAGGTATAATTACTGAAAAATGTTGAAAATATTGTGTCAAAAGGAGAAATTTCTCGTCTCGACATGATGTTTTCAAAAGTCGTCTGCTGCAGATGCGTCTATAGGTGGCAAAGAGTTATAAGGGGAAGTTACATGTAGATGCAGCACATTTTAACCGTTAGCTAAATTAAACAGTCATGTTTGTTCTTATATTTATTGCCATGTGGCATTCTTCAGAATTCATCCTTCCACTTGATATCCCCCCCCCCTAATTTTTCACCAACTTGCAAGCAAATTTTAGAGTATTCACAGCAGACGACTATTTGAAACATTGTGTCAAAGAAGAAATTATGAGCAAATTCTCCATTTGCTACACTATTTCAACTCTATATAATAATTATGCTTTCATTTATAGAGATTTTCTGTGTTTTAATTTGTCTAGACATTTTCATAGTCGTCGGCTGCAGTTTTGTTGTATATCCAGCGAAAGAGTCACATCTTGTAACCTTTTACCTCTGATGATGGTTGTCTGTTTTGAAAATACCTGATGAATGTTTTCAGCTGTTCCTACATGCAGCAAATGTGCCACACCGATGGCTATTAGTGAACAAATATTAAAAAAGTTGAATTTTTTTTTTTAAATGACATCTTTGCAGATGCATTGAAATGCAACTGACAGTGGGAAAGGGTTAAATCAGTCAAATTGGAATTACAATTTTGAAACGAGGTTTAACTGCTTGCTTGGTCTTTGAATTTTCTCCCTTTTCTATAATGTCTTTAAGTGACCTTGGCGCTCAGGATTGTGGGTTAGCATATTTACAACTGACTGGCTGGTGTCAGGATAAATGGACCCGTAGTACTGACAATAATACCAGGAAACACTGTGATATAACTTAAAAATTGTTGAAAGTGACATAAAACAATCAATCAACACAATGTTTTTAAATGTCTTCTGCTGCAAATGATAACTAATCAGCGGCATCTTTATAAAATTAGATGCACAATATCGAAAAACCCATTCATGGAGAACAATGTTGAGGGTGTTAACCGCTGGCTTAAACAGGGTACCAGCTGGTCATGATGATAGTAAAACAATACAGGATGTTTCCGGGTCCCGATATTCTATATTATAAATAAAATAAGGGCCAAATTGCCTTCCATGTTTACACTGTGTAAATTAATGTAAATATAGAAGCATGACTAGATGGATGGGTAGCAGATTAAGATAGATGTATAAAAAAGAGCCCTTACACATGTTGTAATTAATCCTTGCCCTCTTTAGATTATTCACCCCGAAATGGGAAAAGGTGAAAAATTCACATTTTCTTTAATTGTCTGCTTTGAAAAATCTGAGAAAAAAGATGGAATGCAAGTAGTTATTATGGTGCGGGAGATTGTGGGTTAGAACCCCACAAGGGTCATTGTAACCAAATGGTAGTAATGGCTGCCCTTCCTGGCGCTCAGGGTTGCGGGGTTAGCATTACAACTGACTGGAAAGTTTCAAAATAAATTGACCAGAAGTACTTGTTGTATATAACCTACTTCGAAACACTGTAATATAACTGAAACATTAATTGTTCGACAAACAGTATTGCGTAAAACACCAAACAATCAATGAAAATAGAGTTTAATTTTTAAAGTTCTTCAAACAGGAAATTCTATTGGACAACCAAGCTTGGGAGATCACAAAGTATGCCTACAACCCAACACAAACTATCTCTTTTTAATCTTCACCACTCTCTTTCTCAAATGTAGATGAACATAATAACTGGGCCAGTTTAAGGCTTTATTTCAAGATTCATCAGAGTTATTGCCCCTTAGTAAAATCAGCTTTGTCATCTCCCTCTAAACTTGAGCAAGTGTTTTTTTTTGGGGGGACAACAGAAAAAAGTGCTCTGAAAAACAAATCTCCTTTTCCCATAGTGTTTACTACTCTGTCTTTACTGTTGGTTGTACATTTGAAGTTCAGAAGAATATTTTCATTTGCTTGGACTGCATTATGTATGAATAATACTGTTATATATAGGTAGAATGTCCATTGCACACTGATAAAAGAATGCCATGAAATTCTGCAGTTTCATGTTTTAATTAATAGCATAAATTCTATTATTGACCCGGCCATTATCCCACAAGTTCTGTGATGTCTTCGGACACATTGAAAACCAAATGCATTTTAACCCCTTCCCATATAAACAACAAGTCTGCATGCAGCATAATATTATGTGTCTCTGAAAATGTTTTAGCCCTTTCCCATCATATGGACGCTTTTTGATGCCCCTGCCATAATGTTTTCTACTTATATAGTCATAGATTATCCTCCATTCAATTAAATAGATTTTCTATTGTTTAACAAAATATTTTTAAACTCGTCTGCTGCAGAATTGTCGTATGAGGGAAAGGGTTAGGAAAGATATGATAAGTCTATATAGATGGAAAGTTATAAGCTATTGAACAGAGTACAACAAATTGTGACTAAAAAAAAATTGGGTCATTAATTATGCGCAATTTCTTCTTTTGCCACTTCATTTCAAAAATGCGTCTCCTGGATGCATTTATGTGTATACAGAAGTGTAAGGGGTTGATATCTTGCATGAAATCTTTGTATTTTGAATTCATTTGACCTTGTTGATATACTTGGTAATGCTGTCTGCTAAATCTTGTGATGTCAAACATCAAATAATTCTCTGTTCTTTCAGGTAAGAACCCCCATTTAAATGCAGGCCCTCTTTTGATGGTTTTTAAAAATCAAACAATTTAAGAAACAATTATTTGGCAAACAAGCGATTGGTCAAATTTGCACTTTTGTACTTTATAATAGATATCATGTTAACCCTTTCCCACGTACAACAAATGTGTAGCAGACGACTTGGAAAACAATCATGCAAGAACATGGACAATTTCTATTAATGAAAGTATAATTACTAAAAAAAAGTTGAAAACATACAAGCAAAAGGTGAAATTGCTTGTTTTGAGCAATTTCTCATTTTGTCTCAAAGTTTTTAAAAATCGTCTGATGCAGATGTACGTGTCGTCTTGATGCGTCTGCATGTGGGAAAGGGTTAACTTAATAACTGATAAAAACTTACAAGTTTTTGAAACATTGATTTAGCTAAACAACCGCCAAATCAAGCCATAAATTTGAATCTGTAAAGCTTTAGATACATACTTTGCAGATTTTAAAACTTGTGAGGTCTAAATATAGATATGTTAATGTCCGCAGTTTTTGTCTTCTGCTTGATTTGATTTTAATGTCTTATCAAGTTTCTTATGCAAGTCTCGACTGCGTCTCGTTTTGACTGGTTGCCAACTTCATGCTTTAATATGTATTACCTCATGTATAATATATCCTAGACCCTTCTGTTACATTACTATAAGGTCTGGAAGTATAATTTGAGATTGAATAATTTCAAATTTTCATACTCTATTCAAATACAATTTTTCATTTAAATAGATAACTAAATTGGAAAGGATTTAATGCTTTCAAACATGCATCCGAAAGGAACAGCAGTTAAAACAGTTTGTCAAAGGGGGGAAGGATTTAAAACGTCTGTTGAATAAGAGATTAGCCACAAGGGGTGATATGTTTAAGCATGGATTAAATTTGATAAAGTATGCCCAACATAAATTATGCATTGCTTGTAAGCTAATGCAGCAGATAAGCTGGCTGAGTATTACTTCTCAAATCAGATAGTTTGACTTTACTCCCAAACAGTATAACAAAGTACCTCATAAACTTCTAAGTATCATGGTTTTAACAGTAGTGGTGGCTTCCCTCAATGGTTCTCAGGGTTGTAACAGTAGTGGTGGCATCCCTCAATGGTTCTCAGGGTTGTAACAGTAGTGATGTCTTC
>JAUELF010270956.1:0-10863 GCA_031471495.1 Clinocardium nuttallii | reverse complement strand
GAACACATAAGGGGATTGAGAAAACATGTAATTGCGATATCGCCACTAATCAATATACGAACACATAAGGGGATTGAGAAAACATGTAATTGCGATATCGCCACTAATCAATATACGAACACATAAGGGGATTGAGAAAACATGTAATTGCGATATCGCCACTAATCAATATACGAACACATAAGGGGATTGAGAAAACATGTAATTGCGATATCGCCACTAATCAATATACGAACACATAAGGGGATTGAGAAAACATGTAATTGCGATATCGCCACTAATCAATATACGAACACATAAGGGGATTGAGAAAACATGTAATTGCGATATCGCCACTAATCAATATACGAACACATAAGGGGATTGATTCAGCATGCTATGATTCTACCATTAAACGTATCCCCGTAGACATGTTTTTCATGAATATTTTTACACCACGGATAAATAAGCGATAAAATATCACATAATGGAATCTAATGTAGCCATAAATTCCGGCCGTAGTGTCTCTCGCCCAATTACCTTTCGATGGGAGTCCATAGGTCAAATTTTCGATTTTAATCTCAAACAAACACCGAATCTATTTGTTAGTTTGCTATTATACAGGTATTGCACTAAATTTATTTTTTCTGTAAGACACAAATAGTAATTCTAACGTAGCTCTTTCGGCGCAAATGGCAATATTTCAGCCGTAACCAAAAGTATGGACATTGCGTAATATATCGACCCCGGACCAGTCTAAGCATGCCGCGCAGGCTTACCCGGATAGACACCTTTCGCCTACTGTGGATTTTCCGTTTTAGGAATCACTACTCTATACCTCTATCCACATGAGCCGAAATGTGTCGGACCGGATCAGTTTGCACGAATTACACGGAGACTTTAATGTTGTTTTTTTCGCTGGACGGCTCATTTAGGCTTTTGCAAACAATACAGAATCAGGTGAGACAGCTATTATCAACAGACTCATCTGATTCTGTATTGTTTGACTTTTAAATATCTAAACATACTTAAAGTCGTATTCCATGAAAAAAACAGAGTCCCTTTTCGAACATGGTAGAGTCTACTTTTATTCAGTCGGTGCTGTTAGAGTTTGGATTTTGTGTGTGTATAATTGATATTGTAAGTACCTGGCGACGGGCCACGAAGTCACTTCCTGATGTCACTTTTAAAATTGACACCAACTGATTTGAGTGTTTTCCTTTAAATCGCTATATGTATATTTTACACATCAATGTCCCAACAGAAAACATTCCCAAGTTACCTACATAAGTATGCTGTGTTCCTTAAATTGCGCACAACATGTTAATGGTGCAAGCCAAGTAAGATTACAATATATAAGTACATTTATTACTTTTGAATCGTCGCTCGTATAGCTAGTTTAAAGGGTAACAAACGACAACAAATTGATTTTTTATTTGTGTAATAAAGCATGACTCAAAATTACAAACAGACATCATACATCAAAGATTCTGCTTACAAATGTTCATGCAACCAATCTTTAGTTTATAAAACAGTGTGAAAAAGAAGTAATTGGTAATCTTGACTTTGCTCTAAGCGCAAATCTCATAATATATTTGTCGATATATGCTAATCTTTGGAAAGATAACTCTTTATCACACTTGTCATATAAGGGTAACAGAGTTGTCGTTTCTGATCGTGCAAATATTACAACAACGTCAACTTATTTCTTTTGATATATCATTATTACACTATATACGTCTTTGGCCACAGCAGTGCATTGCGACTTTAAACAATAAACTGTTCAAATTACGTGTCTTATTTTAGCAAGCAAATTGAACAATTTCGACTTCAGTAGATCACATGTAAGAGCAGCGCCCGTCTGGTTATCAGGACAAGGGTTCACATTTGATAGTGAACGGTTCTGTATAAAGAAGACAGATACTGCAAGAGTACGAATCGATGTTATTTCAGACGTCGATGAACACAATTAAATGATTTATATATATGAGCCGTCCCACGAGAAAACCAACCTTGTGGAATCTGCGGAAAACATCGACCATCAGCATAAGCATTCCGCACATGCTAACCCGGGCAGACATTTTTCGCCTCCTGTGTATTTTCTGTTTCAGGAATCATTACCCTACATCTCCCCCTGAGACGGATTGTGTCGTCCCGGATTAGCCTGGGCTGATCTGGGTTGATACATTACGCAGAGGCCATAATGTTGTATTTTAAGGCTCATATAACGTTTTCTTAATTTCTTTATTACATTAATATCTACCGAAAAATGTTGACTCTGTTCGTGTATCTTATGTATTGACTGATTGACATTTGTCAGTTCCGTCTGGTCAAATTCTGTATATATACGGTATAAACCACCCATGGTTACAGATAACTTACAGTATTTTGGTCAAGGCCATAGACAATCCGCTTAACTGTAACCGAACTTTGTTTCTAACATGGGTAGGCCTAATAAATAAATCGTTATCATATATTTGGTATATGAATGTTAAGCCTTTAAATCATGGTAAAAGGAGAACGTGAACTAAATGAACAGTGGATTGTATCCAACAAAGGCATCCACCCTTTGTTTAAAGTATTATTTCGAAATTGCTAGAAGCTGAATTTGTTTGCTTAATTTTATCTTCAAATTATGGGTATATCAAAATATGAATATACGCTCAGTCATTACAATATGTAGGTCACACGTTATGGTTCAGCTGGTGTTTGTTTTCGGTATGACACCGATGTATGCTTCCTCTTGAATGTTGAATGTTGCATTGAGAGTGAATATGTCAAAAGGAGCTGCATGTGTGTATGTATCCTTAAACCTGACATATTTTTAGATTGAAGAAGTCAGCATGATAGTACGTGATTTAAATGTTTTTTAGAAAGCGAAAGTTGACAATTAGGTCAAAAAGAGTGTCCGTCATCAGAGGTTGTTTAGGTATATAAGTATATACCTGTGTCCAATCTCTATTCTTCCAATCTGTTAATGGCCAAATATGTTTATCAATAAAGGATTGAATTGATTCGATTTAATGCTATATATATATACATCGAAATATATATTCTTACAAACCTTAATTCGTTTTATCCTTGGTACTCCGGACTGTGGGATAAGTCTTCTGACAAACTCGCTTATGTCAGGATAAACGGACCAGTAGTCCTGGTAACTTAACCAAGAGAAGGAGTGATATCATTGAAACATGTTGAAAGCGGTGTAAAGCACCACAACATCAAACCTTATCTACATCCCTGATCAAAAGAATCATTTTATGCTAACGTAGAGGATGAAATCATTGTGGCAAAAGGAGAAATTGCACGTTTTGTGCAATTTCTTCTTTTGTCACAATGTTTTCAAAAAATGAATATGTTGACAAACCGGAATGAGAATGAAACGCTAGATGCCGTTCTAATGTTTGAGAGTAGATACCAAAATTTAGAATCTCAAAACAGTTACGAATCAAGAATGCGACATTCTTTGATAAAGAGCGTCTCAATGACCGATATCGACATTATCCCTCGAGTCGTCACGCGGTGAGTCGAGCTGATTCGAGTGACGATCAATTTAATCAGAGACAGCCTACTCGGGGTAACAAACTATCCCCCACTCCAAAGAGCTAGGTAATGTCGGGTAAATTATCCGGAAACTAGTACAGTTCAGTTTGGCAACATGGCGGAATGTTTTTTTTGTTGACGAAAATTGGAATAGGGCATGTCCACCCGGGTCATACAGCCGAATGCACTGAATGAAAACAAACGGGATATGTCACGACTTTTACCCTGATGAATATAATCTAGAGACGCTCTATTTATTTGGTAATGAATGCAACATTGTCTTCTTTTTTCTAATAGTTAATAAGTATTACTGCAACATTTCTACATTTTTCTTTAGAAAGTCAACAATAAAAACTGCAATTAAATTATTTACTTCAAAATCAATTAACGTGTCCCAAAGCGTCCATTCAACGTCCATTCAACGTTCATTCAACGTTCATTCAACGTCCATTCAACGTTCATTCAACGTCCATTCAACGTTCATTCAACGTCCATCCAACGTAAAATGCAGATGTAATGTAGTTATATGATTACCCTTTCCTACAAAAACAAGTAATTTGACGCACAATCATTCGACAATTTTTAAAAAGATTGTGACAAAAAGGGTAAATAACACGTGACAAATGTCTACTAAGTTTTAACCAAACTTAACCCTTTTCCCTGATACGACAATTCTGCAGCTGACGACTATGAACATATTTTGTCAAAGCAATTTTTTCTTTTGCCACTATGTTTTCAAAAATCCGTCTGCTGCAGAGGCGTCAGAAAGCGTCTATATGAGGGAAAGGGTTAATCAATCATACTTTTAGTTTGAGTTATTTGTCAACAGATTTGCCAAGAACCCTTTCAAAGTTGTATCCCGCAGATGTGTTGTATGTGGAGGAAGTGTGAATGAAGAGTAAGCGTGTCCCAGTAGGGTCGGGATTCTTTGATACATGATAGTAGTTAAGTATTTATTACTAATCACATTACTCTGGATGTTGATGTCATTATTTAAACCTTTCCCACATACATCAAATATGCAACAGACGATTTTGAAAACATCCTTGCCAAAATATGGAAAATCTATATAAATGAAAATATAAGTTTTGAATATAGTTGAAACCATTGTTTAAAAAGGAGAAGAGCAATTTCTCCGTTTGCCAAATTGTAATAAAAAGAAGTCTTCTGCAGAGGCGTAAGACAGCGTCTGTTTGTGAAAAAGGGTTTAAAATTTGGTAGCCGTTCATTAATGACATTTTCGTTGACCTCTCTGTTCTATCCAGGCTTTGAACAAAAAGGTGATAAACCATTTCCCACATACGACAAATATGCAGACGACGACTTTGATCATATCTAAGCAGGTGTATGGAACTCCGAAAATAAGAAAAGATAATTATTGAATATGGTGGAAAACAGTGTGGCAAAAGGGGAAATTCTCATTAAGAGCAATTGCTCCCTTTGTCACACTGTTTATAAAAATTGTGTGCTTCAGATGCGTCAGACAGCGTATGTTTGTGGAAAATAGTTAAAACAAGGGAAGCCGTTCAATTACAACATGCCTTGTCTTCTCTGTCCTAACCACGCATGGGTTTTAAACAAAACGGTGCTTAACCTCTATCCGACATACAACACATATGCAGCAGACGTATCCGAATATATGAAAGTATAATTATGTAATATAGTTGGAAACATTTTGGCAAAAGGTGAAATTGCTCATGATAAGAAAGGTTAAAACTAGGGTAGCCGATCAATTATTATATGTGTAGTTAGTTTCTTTCTGCCTTGACTTCTTTGTCCTTACCACGCATGGGTTTTGAACAAAACGGTGCCTAACCCTATCCGACATACGACAAATCTGCAGCAGACTCTGAAAATGTTTAAGCAAAATATTGAAAGTCCGAAAATATGAAAATATAATTATTTAATATACGGTTGAAAAGATTGTGGCCAAAAAAAATGCTCATGATGAGAGAAATGTCTCCGTTTATTATATTGTTTTCGAAAGTTGTTTGCTTCATAGGCGTCAAACAGGGACTTTTGTGGGAAAGGGAATATCATTTCAATTATAACATTTGTAGCTGATTTCTTTCTGCATTGACTTCTCTGTCCTAACCACGCATGGGTTTTGAACAACACGGTGCTTAAACCCTATCCCGCATACCACAAATATGCAGAAGGCGCACCTGAAAATGTCATAACAAAAATACCGAAAATCCGAAAATATGAAAGTATAAGTATTGAATATAGTTGAAAACGTTGTGGCAAAAGAAGTAACTTCTCATAGTAATAGTTGTCTCCCCTTGTCACAATCTTTGCAGAAGTCGTCTGCTGCAGATGCGTCAAAACACGTCTTCAGGTGCGAGAGCGCTAGAAAAGAAATGAAGTTTATCGGGCTTCTTTGTAAAGCCGACTCGCGAGAAAACCAACATCGTGGACTCTGCGTAAAATGTCGACCCTGATCTGCCTAAGCATGCCGCGCAGGCTAACCCGGACAGACACCTTTCACCTAGGGTAGATTTTCTGTTCAGGAATCATTACTCTATACCTTTATCCCCCTGAGACGGAATGTGTCGGTCCGGATAAGTTTGTGTGGACAGCGCGGGCTGATCTGGTCGATACATTACGCTGCTCGCGGCAGCTGCCATCAAATGTTAGTTTATCAAATAATTAGAACATACCGACTACTATTGTAGGTTCCTAATTAGAATACGGACACGTATAAGTAGGGGAGTAGATAAGAGGGAGTGAACAGGTCTTTTCCACACAATATTTATCTTATTACTCAACAATATCATATGTTGTGGGTACTCACTGAAACTATTCTTTAGAGTATCCACAACGTGGGGTTTAGTGGAGTCATAAGGGAGATATGGATGGGAAAAAGACCAGTTTACTCCTCCTTATCTAGTCCTCTACGTATAACTAATTATTAACTTATTATTAACTAATTAATAGTAATTATTAATTTTGAGCTAAGACAATGCGAAACCCGAAACTGATGACTCCCACAAGTTAATATCATTAGGTATAACAATTTCTATATAACACGTGAAGTGCAAGTTATCTTGATGAGATATCAATGTTGAATGAATATTTATCAATCGAAGTGCCAACACAATCCAATTGATAACTAAACGGATTCCTCAAGGATTTGCTACGCATATATCAACGCTTTTGTTCCAATTTTACTTAATTCAAACTTTCTGATATTTGAAGCCTTTGCCACATACTGCAACTCCGCAGCAGATAACTGTGAAAACATCTAGGTAGAAATAGAGAATATCTCTATAAATGAAAAAGTTATTATTGAATTGAGTTGAAAACAGTGTTGCTAAAGAAGAAATGTCTCATTATGAGCAATTTCTTCTTTTACTACATTGTTATCAAACGCCATGAGCAATATGTGCGTCAGTAGGCTACTATATGAGGGAAAGTGTTAAATGTTGTTTGCAATCTGACTGCATATTTACACTACCTGCATCACTGTCGCTGACGTTGTATACATACAATGAGTATGCTCTTTGACCTGACATGGGGAAAGATTGACGATAATATCTTACAAGACAGGTCGGTGCGTGAGACGTGGTGTTTGATCTGAAGTCGAACATGGGAATAATGACGAGAACATTTGACAAAACAGGGCGTGAGACATATCTCCGCATACCAGCTATGAGATAACAAAGGTTTGTATTTGTAGGTAAAACAGATAAATTGATTGATTGATTGGGGTTTAACGCCGTTTTTAACAATTTCTCACTCATATCACGGCGGTCAGTTCACCTACTCATGTGTTTCCTGGTTTTATCACACCAGTACTCCACACAACAATCTTTCCAAGCAACTGGCTGCTTTTCCACATAGACTTAGTCACAAAACAGATAAAACGGTTTATATTATTCGTGCATGTTGGGCATTCAGTTAACGTGCACGGATAATTACGTTATATTAAAACCGACGAATCAGCCGTGGTCAGGTGGTTATAAGTGTGGGTGATTTGAAACTGGACCTCCCGGGTTCGATACCCGCTCGCGGCAGTCATGGTGGAGATGCATAAGAAAATGCACACGTCCTTGTTGTTTGACCCGATCGAGACCCTGGTCAATTTAATATTACGGTATTGTACTACTTAAATATTTGACATGAAAGGTAGGGGCATTTTACGGATCTCCGATTATCGATTTTCTTTTAAGATTAAACGGGAGCTATCGCTTTAAATTGTTTATTTGAGTTATTTGCCGTTTTTAGCATGCGGTATCCAGTTCCACCAACGCTACTTAGCGCTAAGAAATACTTCAATGCTTATAAGCATAATTCATCATCTTTGTTTCCCTCATAAAATATGCCAAAATAGCTCGCTTTATAACAATCAGTGTAAGTCAACGAGGTAGCCTTTTATGTATACCTTAAATATATTCCACTATTTATGTTTTACAAAATATTTCGGAAACAAAACTGATGAAATATGCTTTTCACGTATTCAAGTATTACTTTGCGCTAAGTAAGGTTAGTGGAAATGGACCCGGCTTCACCAACAAAAAATCTAAAGCAGGCAACTTGGAAAAAATCAAGGAAAATATATATTGAGTATTTCGATAACAAGAAGTGTAATAATTGAATATAGTTCAAGAAAAAAAAGTGCGGCAAAACGAGGCATTCTTTATTATGTAATATAATGTAATTATAGAGACCAATTGCTCTGATCGAGCATAAGCTTTCTAGCTTCTATAGAACTATTTGGTATTGTACAAAAATCTGACAGGTGCAGATACATTCAAGAGACAGAGTTAGATACAAGGGAGTCCGAGTGCGATACCCTAGCTATTTCCGAAAAGACCCCTTGGTTTTTTAAAGTGCTCAGTGTAACGCACCGATACACGCGAGGCACTTTTTCCTGGAATGGACCAGTACTTGACCTCTAGTTGAGTGGGAGACACTTAATGCACCTCAGAAAAATCCAGAACCCGGACCGGGATTTGAACCCCAATTTCTTGTTTGGTCATAATGATTACAAACATCTTCAATTGCAAACGTGTCAAGATGCGTATGCAAGTTGGAACAAAATTAAATATGTCGAACAAATAACCAATAATTCGCTTCATATTCTGTAGATATCCTAAGTGCATCAAGCAGCGAGAAACAAAACAAGGATTACGTGGCTGGTTCCCGATCTAGTTTCTCTATTGAATAAAATCGTATTTGCATCAATCTAACTCACAAAAGCGATTATATCTTCAGACGAATTTAACCGCTGTAGATTTATTATAACACACCGTGTTAATCCCCCCAACGGTAGTTTTCTTAACAGAACTATTCATGAACAAACTCCTCTATGTTATACAGTGAACATAGTTTGTAATTGAACCGCTACACAGGAAAACAGAAGAGATGAAAGTGTTGTTGTTTTGTTGTTATTTAAGATCCTGTTAGTAGTATCCCCCGTGTATTTATAATTTTAACAATACCAATTTTAGTCATAACGTACATAATGAACCAACATCATGGATTCTGCGTTATGTATCGACCCAGATCAGCCTACGCAGTCCGCGCAGGCTAAACTGGGACGACACATTCCGTCTCAGGGGGATAGAGGTATAGAGTAACGAGTCCTGAAATCAGACAACCTACAGGAGGCGAAAGTGTCTGTCCGGTTTAGCCTAAGCATAATTTCAATATCAAATACAAATATTGAAAACAACCGAAGATACGTGTCCATATAAGTACCATGAATAAACGCTGTGGAAAGGATGTGTAATACACTATTTAGTCTTTGCCTTTTTATATATGTTTTATTCAAATCTAAATAATTATTTTCTATAAAAGAAATAGTCTTGGAAAACTCAGCCAAACAATACAATACTATTTTATATTTCGAGGATGTACATTAATTCCAATAGCGTTTTAGTAATGCCATATTGACAAAGCACTTGTTAAGGTTTCAAGTGTGAGAAACTGTTACTTGGCTTGGACATGTGCATTCTCCAGTATGCACGGTATGTTATTGTATTTGTATTATTTGACTATGCGCTTTAACTCTTAACTTATTTTACATAGAATGCGAATCAAGCGTTCAGCTTATTTTAATCACGCTCAATGTCTGCTTTCTGTAGACTTAACCAGTACTTGCTTTTGTGTGAACAACTCGCAATGGCAGAACCCACTCATTACGGAATTCGAGCCCGGGACCTTTGGTACGAGTGGCCGACGTTCTACCATTGCACCACTGTCCATGCTTAATTTATAAATGAAGTTTATTTTATATTATGTTATGTTCTGTTCAATTGGCATTAAACCATGACCAGTGACAGAAGTGACTGAACCCGGTAAGAGCACGGTCTCAAATCTGAAACGATATTTACTTGTGCCCGGTGATCCAAAACAACTTATCCTACAACACGATGTATATAATAAGTTCCCCCAGTAAGTTACACACGACGAAATGCCCCCGCATCCATGGCGTTCTGATTTCTTATATTACAGCGGGATAATTAAATTAATAAGCTCCAGAACCATATTCCGAACAATTACAATGTTAATAAGACTCCAGACGGATAACTGGTCCTGCATAAGCCATAATACAAACACAAAGGGCTAATTCCCACCCCAGCGAAACTTTCTCAACAAAAGACTTCTGAGCAATAATTGATACAGTTATATATTTTGTAAGGTAATCTTAGATTTCACAAAAATAATTGTTTAATATCTGTGTTTTTTTAAAGCTTCGAGAGTGAAATTAGAAGGTAAATTAATCCCCAACTATTGATTGATTGCTTGTTTAATTGATTGGGGATCGCCGTTTACGAACAGATCAGTCTACACGTGCACCCATGTGTTCATTGGTTGTCGCACGTGTACTCCACACAACATACTTTCTAACCCACTTTTTTATTTACAACATAGACAATGAGCCCAGTGATGGATGATGCTCGTCATAGTGACGTTTGTCAATCGTCGGATAGAATGTTGGCCTAGCTGGGATTCGAACGAACTATTGACAGCCCGCGCCGCCAACGACTGAAATTTATGTTATCGGCGAATCAACAAAGAAGACAATCCGTCCCTATATTAATAAACCCGTCCATGGTTAATACAGGTTCACTATATCACACTATGAGCCGGCCCAGGAGAAAACCAATATTGTGAACTCTAGCATGCAGCGCAGGCTAACCCGGACAGACACTATTCGTCTCCTGTTGATTTTCTGTTTCAGGAAGCATTACTTTATACCTGTATATCTCTGATACGCATTGCGCAGGCTGATCTGGATCGATATATAACGCAGAGTCTATAATGTTGGTTTTCTCGTGAAACGGCTCAAATTACTAGTGTCTCTGGTAAAAAGTACAAATTAGCCTTTACAAA
>JAUELF010270935.1:0-10863 GCA_031471495.1 Clinocardium nuttallii | reverse complement strand
CTACATGCATTTATTCTAAAGTTATAGGTTCCAGCATAACAAACCATAGATCAAACCTACGACCTTCCATCTAGCGGGAAGGATTGAAGCTCTATGCATTAATGCTCAAGTTATAGGTACCAGTATGACAAGTCATTGATCAAACCTATGACCTTCCATCTAGCGGGAGGGATTAAAACTCTATTCATAAGCGGATACTAACCTCATCATTGGCTGGCTGTGGCCATGGTTTGCTGTTATTGTTGTTGTTGTTTTTAATGAGAGCCTGATGGACCTTTAATGATGTCATTCGATATAATTCCCTCTGTTTCTTTTCCTCACTTCTCTCTGGTTTAGGGGGTGGGGGTGTTTCCACACGATGATGTTGTTGTTGGTTGTACATATCACTCTGTTCAAATAAACGAGGGAAATATTCATTGATTACCTGATTTAATACTTTAAAAGTTACTGTTCAAAGCCGTCTGCTGCAGAATTGTCGTATGAGGGAAAGGGTTAAAGAGTTTGATATAGTTATTATCAAATATTATGTCCAAGAACAAGTCTTGCATGTACATCTTTTCACCACATAAGATGATCTCAACTCCATTTCAATAATAAACATTCTTATTTGTGTACATTTTCAATAATATGCATTCTTATTTGTGTACATTTTCAATAATATACATTCTTATTTGTGTACATTTGCAATAATATACATTCTTATTTGTGTACATTTTCAGTACATTTTCAATAATATACATTCTTATTTGTGTACATTTTCAATTCTTTTATTTAGATTTTCTTTACTGTTTCCCACATACAACCAATTTACAGCAGAGAAATTGAAAACATTACGGCAAAAGGAGAAATTGCTCATGATGAGCAATCTCATTTTGCCACATTGATTTCAAAATTTGCCAACAGCAGATGAGTTAAACATGTATCTGTATGTAGAAATGATATTTCATATTGGCAACAACTTTTTAATAACTGTTTAACTCACTGTTCCCACCAATAAATCTGTAGTAATGAAAGACTGAAAATCTCAATAAATTAATTAAATCGAGTTGAAAACATTGCGGCAAAAATAGAAATGCTCATCGTAATCAATTTCTCCATTTGTCACAAGTGTCACTTGTGTGCAGCAAGAGGCGTCAAAAAGCGTCTGTATGTGGGAAAAGATTAACTAATGTACGAGATCTTTAAAATGGCATCTGTATTAAGTTTTCTTGACCTTTGAGAAAAAATATTAATTATCAAGCAAAATTTATTTTTATTATTTCAGATGAGTATTGTTGCCCAAATTGTATTCAAAGAGATATTTTTGCCTAGATCTACTTAAAGTCGTCTGCTGCAGATTTGTTGTGAATAGGAAAGGATGCAAAAAATGTCAAGTCAGCCCGCTCATTATAATATATTCTATGCACAAAGATAACCTATCTATAAACTTTTCAATGGAAACGGTCAAAATAACTGGACCTTATCAATATGGCACAGTTAAACTCTCATTAATTTGGGTAGTCAACAATAACAGTCAAATATTTGGTCAGTTGGCATATAAATCTACTGATGACTTTGACAAAATTTAGAAAAAATGCTAGTCCAAGGTTATATAACATAATGGATGGTTGGTAAACAGATGAAGTCAAAATCAAATCATGATTTTTTAGTTGCACTTTTAATAACCCTCTGTCATTTGCAGCGACTTTAAAAAATATTTTGTCAAAAGGAGAAACTGTTCATATTGACAAATTTTCTCCTTTTGCCCCAATGATTTTGACGAGATCTAAGTCAATAATTTAATAATTTTACTTTCAGCTGTAGAGACTGGCCATACTTTTACGTAGATGTTTTAAAAGTTGTCTGCTGCTTAATGCTTTGTTGTATTTGGGAAAGGGGTTTCTGCTATCATTTAATTTTGCAATTTTTGAAACATTTTAGGAAACCAATTGCTTTGTCTGTAAAAGAAGACATTGATAATTTTGTCCTTCTCTGAAAATATTTCCAAATGTTGTCATTTTGACTTCAGTGTACTGTTTTTTAATCGAACAATAAATCAAAAGTATTAAATAACAGTCATTGGTCGGTCAGCATGTTAATGATCTTAAAGTCAAGGTTACACCTCTTAGCAACCAGAGTCATGAGCCAGAATTTATCTTATCGGACATTCTGGAAATGAAAAATAAACATGGCCGACAGTCGTCTGTCAGATGAACAAGCTTCTATTGTAACAGGAAATAATGGAGACCTATCCAGTCCTTGACTGATGTTATGTTTAGCCTAATTTGACAACTCCGTCGAAAAGTTTGAATTTTCTCCTGGATTTTGTTGTTTTTGAAAAGTATTTGGATATTTCAGTTTTTATTTTTTTTAATTTTTCTCCTTTCTGTTTACAATCCTCTTAATTTTAAATATCATAATTTTATATATTTGTTTGCATTTCATGACAATTTCATATTGAATTAACACCTTCCACATACAGCAAATATGTAGCAGATAACTACAGACGTCTAAGCAAAGTATTATTGAATGCAGTTGAAAACATATTGTGGCTAAAAGGAGAAATTGCTCATTTATATGAGCTATTTTTCCTTTTGCCTCAATGTTTTTAAAAGTTGTCTGATTCATATCATATATATTGACTGTATCAAGGAAAGGGTTAAATTATCAGTAATTGTCAGGTGACTGCTGCTGCTAATATTCAATGAAACAATTCTGCAATCCCAGGTCAAAAGCGCATCTTGAGCAGCTGCCCCGTTTTTCCCACATACAACAATTCTGCAGCAGATGACTTTGCAAAGATATTAACAAAAATTTGTAAAATCTCAATAAATGAGGGTTCAACTATTATATAGAGTTGAAAACATTTAAAATTTTTGTCACAGTGTTTTCAAAAGTTGTCTGCAGTGTAGGCGTCTGAAAGCGTCTGTATGTGGGAAAGGGTTAATTTCAATCTACTGGCGATACAAGAAAAGGAAAAAAAACAGCAAATAATATTCTTACCTGTATTGATGGTTCTGGTGACGGTAATTTGAAGGTTGATACTTGATCAAACTGTCCATTGGTACTCATCGAAATCCCTGTATCTTGCTCCTCATCGAACGAAAAACTAACTTCCTTTCTATTATTTTTCTTCAACCCGTAATGTGCGTCTGGATAAGTGTGATCAGGGAAAAGCATCTTATCCTGCGATCCTTTCGATGAACTAGATCTATTGCTACTCCTATGATTGGAATCCATGATCTTCAATTGATCATTAGCTTTGTGACTGTAAAGCCGTCGTTTCCGATCCTTACGGCAAATGATGAAAATCACAACTATGATGGCAACCGATAAGACAAAAGTAACACATGAAATTATGATAGCGATTAATATATTCTGTCCCCCAGCTGAGGTTGAGGGAGCTGGTACATCGTTAGATATGTAGAATTCAAT
The DNA here is from genome assembly GCA_031471495.1 of Clinocardium nuttallii. Taxonomy (NCBI): domain Eukaryota; kingdom Metazoa; phylum Mollusca; class Bivalvia; order Cardiida; family Cardiidae; genus Clinocardium; species Clinocardium nuttallii. The sequence goes on along the minus strand of JAUELF010270935.1, from coordinate 7,449 downwards.
ATGGAGGGTAGCTGTGGTTTCAAATTGATTTTCACCATTATCCCGAACAGATATCTTTAATATATAATGCATCACATCGCCACTGCCCACTCTCTTCAGTAAATATATGTCTCCTGAGTTTTCGTTTATCCTGAACATAACGTCATCATTACCTGACACGATACTGTACATCAATCTCTGATTTTGCTTAGCATCCACATCATGAGCACGTATTTTAGTTAATGTTTGATTGACTCCTGCTGAGTTTGCGATGGAAATCGTATTGTTTTCTGCTTGAGGAAAGTCTATAATTGGAGCATTATCATTTTCATCCTTAACAGTGACAAAAACTGGAATTGTGCTTTGTTTCGGTGGGCTACCATGATCAAACGCGATCACCTCTAATACATACTGACTCTGTTTTTCGTGATCGAGAACTTTTGTAGTTATCATGGTACCATCATCCAGGATATCAAACGGAAAAGATGAATAGTTGCGTGGAATCAGAAAAGAGACATCACCATTTTCTGCTGTGTCCGGATCTTGAGCCGTTATTTGTCCAATACTTTTCGAAGCATTGGAGTTTTCTAGGACAGACATGGAATAACTGTCGGCATTGAACATGGGTGGATTATCATTAACATCCATTATATTGACAGTAACTCTTGTCCTATCACTCAGAGATGGTTCCCCATTATCAGACACTTTTATATAGAATGTGTATGTATTATTGTCAACCTCACGGTCAAAACTACTTGCTGCTTTTAAGATACCAGTTTTGGGTTCCAAATTGAATTTTGATTTGTATTCAAAAGGTTCTATTTGGAATGTCAAATCACTATTTTCTCCTGTGTCAGTATCATTCGCATACACTCTCAATATCACAGAACCAGGTATGTTATTTTCGAAAATACTCTTCTCATAATACGAGTTTTCAAACTGGGGTGAATTATCATTTTCATCAACAATTGTCACACGAAAGGTTTCTGCAGTACTAAGAGGAGGGGTTCCTTTATCTGTACAATTAACTGTGATAGTATACTCAATACGAGTTTCACGATCAAAATTCTGATTCACATCAATTTTAAAAACATTCATTTGTTCCAGTTTGTTGATCGTAAAATTGTCATTATCACAAGCACAGTCAGCCTCTTTATTGATTCCTTTATCATCATCAGTAACTCTTATGTGAGCTACTGGTGTACCGATTACAGAGTTTTCACCAATCTTGCCGTCATTCACCAGTGTAATTTGTATCTGAGGTGGATTATCATTCTGATCTCTCACGTTAATCGTGACCTTGGAAAGTTCACTCGTTTTAGTTGGATTCCCATGATCCTTTGCTTCAACAAAAAGAATAAATACATCTGATGTGGAATCAATTTCATCTTTAACGTAAATCATCCCAGTAGATTCATGAATACCAATGGCATTCCGTACAGATGATGGGTTATAGCTGGTGATGTAGTATGATAGCCTGGCATTGTCCCCAGCATCTCGGTCCTCAGCTGTAACATTGACAATAGCGCTTCCATTTCCAATACCCTCATCCATCGATACATTGTATTCCTTCCGACCAAACACCGGACGATTGTCATTCACGTCTGTCACGTTGATGTTCACTGTCAAAATGTCTGTTTTCCCACCACCATCTGTAGCTGTTACATACAGTATATAACTGGCTTTGGTTTCCCTGTCTAAGGTCAGATTTAAGATAAGATTGAGGACCTGGGTACCATCAGCTTTGACAATGACCTCCAGGCTAAAGCTGTCTTCTGTGTCAATATCAGCAGAGGATAGATCGTAGGACTTGACTCCATTTGCTGGTGAATCTAGGTCTTCGGCGATCGGCAATTCATAGGCTGTACCAGGTTGGGTCAACTCAGGGATGGATAAGTCCTCAGTGGTCCTTGAAAACTTGGGACTGTTATCATTTATATCATTTATAACTACCTTAACGTTAATGTTGACGTATTTAGCTCCTTCTGATGCCCAGATTTCTACTAGAAATTCACAGGTTACCAACTTTGCACAATATTCTTCTCTGTCTATTAGTTGAACGACATAAAAGTCCGAATCGTCCTCAATTACGAAAAAGTCGCTGTAGGTCAAAACACTATACACAACACTGTTCAAATTACTGAAGGATTCAGTCAAATTAGCTTCCTCTGCAATGATTCCAAGAAAGATTCTGCCTTCCTTCTCCTCCCATGTTTGAAAATTTATTTGAATGGAGTTACTTGTCTGAGTCAGAGCCAGTGAAGCACACTGCAATAATAGGCCTAACAAAACAAGCTTTGCCATTTTTTTCTTGTATCAGTGTCCTTTATTTCAAAAGGATTTGTATTTTTTTTTTTTATTCCATTGCACCGTGATTAATTGTTCCAAAATCCACTTCTTTGCTCTCTAATAATCATAAATGTTCAATTTTCACAAAGAGAAACTACTTTTCAATTTCACCACTTTTCCTGTTAATATCAATCACTCTGCTCTTCCTTCCCCTGTTCGACCGACTGTGTTTTTTGTTCCTTTTGATATTTATGTAGGTAATGTCTTCCCAAACCAATTGTTCCAACACACCTTGTGGTCCTGCAAATACAGAAAGAAGTATTAAACAAGGTGAATTTGGTCTATAATCCCACTGATTATAGTCAACTCTAAAAAACCCTTTCCCACCTGCAGACACATTTTTTGACAAATTTACAGCAGAGGACTTAATTAACCCTTTTCCTCATATAGACGCTTTCTGATGCCTCAGAAGCAGACGGCGTTTTGAAAACATAGTGACAAAAGGAGAAATTGCACAGAACGTGCAATTTCTCCTTTTGACACAATGTTTACCACTTTTCGCCATAGTAATCCATTCAATTATTGAGATATTCCATTTTTTGACAAAATATGATCAAAGTCGTCTGCTCCAGAATTGTTGTATGAGGGAAAGGGTTAAATTTTGAAAACGCTTCATCAAATTTACAACTGCTCATCATGAGCAATTTCTCCATTTACCACAATGTTTCAACTCCATGCATAGTAATTATACTTTATTGTTTATATATTCTTTATATTTTTTTTATTTTTCTTATATATTCTTTATATATTTGTTCTCAGTTGTTTTATAATCATCTGCTGCACATTTTTTTGTATGACAGAACTTTGATGATTGCAGCGAATGATCTTCAAAACAATGTAAAAGGAATTTGCAATGATATATTCCTTTTTTTTCCCATTTTCGTTTTAGTTATTATTAATAAAACTCATAACAAGTCAAGACTTAAATTTCCATGCTTTTTTGCCAGAATAGTCTGAAAATAGCATGATGGAGTAATGGGTTATATAGATTAAGGTTGCTGTTAATCTGTCCTAAACAAAGCTAATCTGCCAGTAAAGCTTTGAGTTAATCTGTAACATATCCTTTCTATGATCAACTACTAAATCATTTTGAGATGAGCCATACCACTGGAAAATTAACTTTCAGGAGTTAAACCCCCCTTTCCTTTACAGGAAATCTGACGCAGAGCAATTTCTTCTTTTGTCACAATGTTTTCAAAAGAAATCTGCTGCAGAGGCGTCAGAAAGCATTTATATGTGGGAAAGGTTTAATGGTAGGCTCAGATCAAGGTCAGTCAGCACCATCAAGCAGTCTGATCACAGGAGTAAACTTTAAGCCTTATAAAACTTCTTCACATTTTATCGCACAAATACTTTGCAATCGGATCTCGAGTTAGAAAAAAGATTGTGTACCACTTGAGGTTACTTTTCATGTGGACAAGCTGATCTGGTCCCCTGCCAGACACAGGCACTGCCTTTAACCCTTTCACATGCGTTTCAATGCAACTGTAGCAGAATGTTTCGAAAAATGTTATGACATTAGGTGATATTGCACTTAATGAGCAATGTCTACTTTTGCCACAATTTTTTTTTACTTGACTCATTAGGTCAAGTTTTTCAATTGTTTTCAAGGTTGTCTGGTGTAGATTTGTTGTATGTGAGAAAGTTTTAAACAATTCGAAACCTGTCTTTTATACAACCATTTTTAATTGAACCTGAATCACTTGGGACTGTGACACTAGGCAGGTTAAAGACTTTTTCCAAAAATTGGTAGAATACATAATTTTATTTTTCAGCCAATTAAGCCTTACTTGATAGCAAAAATTGCACTTGAATTTTCTTAACCGAGAAGACATTCACCGGGCCGGGCCGCCAATTAACCCTTTCCCTCATACAACAAATCTGCAGCAGACAACTATGAAAACATATTGGAAAAGTAAGGAAATTCACTTGCAATGAAAGTATTGTTAGTGAATAGAGTTGAAAACATTAAGTGACAAATAGAAAAATTGCTCATAATGAGGAATTTCCCCTTTTGCCACAATAATTTCAAATGTCGTCCATTTGAAATGGTCAAAATTGGAAACATCCCACAAAGATTCTGTTCAGAAAAAACAAAATGACCCTCCCAGTAAAGGGCCAAGTTGCTTTCTAAACCCTTTGAAAACATCTTTGCTAAAATAACAAACATGAAAGTATCATAATTGCAAATACTAATTGAAAACATTGATCCAAGAGGACACATTATGAGCAATTACTTCTATTTAGCCAAAATGATTTTTTAAAAGCGATATGATGCAGATTGCATCAAAAGTGCATCTGTAAGTGCGAGAAGGGATTATAAAGTAGATCAATAGAGTATTGCAATAAAGACTTCCCAAAAGAGGTTGCATATATTTATCCTTACACCCCGCTGTGACCAATCATAATAAGGATTTGTCCTGTATGGACAAAACCTGACCACACAGATTATATCCATGTAACTGATCGATATCATATGGACAAAAATCAAGATAACAAGTTATCAACTTGTTACTTCTACAAATATTTAGCAAACCGGCACTTATAATCACGCTTAACGAACACGTTTTCATAAATTTCAACAGTCTTATGCCCTGGAACCAATCCCACTTGTCACAGACACATCTGCAACAGACAATATTAAGATACGCGGCAACTTTTTTGAAAGTTTATTTAAAATAATCTACATGATAATTTGTTCATAAGCTTTTATAAGTTTTAAACATTGTGACAAAAGGATAATTATAAAAAGCAATTTCTCCTTTTTGCCAAAATGTTAACAACTCTATTTATAGTATTTAATAACCATACCTTCCTTAACTGAGATAACCTTAAGTTTTGTTTAGTTTCCATAATTCAAAGTGACTACTGCATGTTTGTGTTGTTTGTTTCTATGGTATTCCATGCAGCGTTCAACAAACAATCCTGAGACCAGTTAAGTCAGTTGTAATTGCTAACCCAACGATCCTGCAGAATTATTCTATGTGGAAGAGGTTAGAGAGGCAGACAACTTTAAAAACATATTGGTAAAAATGTGGAAAATCTCTATGAATGAAAGAAAAAACTATTGAATAGTATTGAAAACATTGTGGCAAAAGGAGAAATTGCAATTTATGATTTATTTCAAAAGTTGTCTGCTAGAGATCGAGGCATCAGAAAGCATTCTGTAAAGGGATAATGTAGTCTAGCTAGCTGTCTGCTCTGTAAATACCTGAGAAAAACTAGCAACATCTGGAAAATTGAATTAATAACCCTGATTTGCTCCTTTCCCATTGCAAGGGAAATAATTAAAGTGAGGAATATTAAGTTAAGCCTTTCCCACACACAATAAATCTGCAGCAGACAACTTTGAAAATATCAAGTCCAAAATATAGAAAAACTCTATAAATGATAGTTTTAAGTTTTAATTATTATTGAATTGAGTTTAAATCATTGTGGCAAATGGAGAAAGTGCTAGTTTATGAAAAATTTCTCCGTTTGCCACAATGATTTAAAAAGTTGTCTGCTGCAGAGGCGTTAAAAAGCTTTTTAGAAAGCGTTTATATGTGCGAAAGGGTTTAAATCCAGAATGTTTCAGCAATGCACATTTATCATATTGTGCAATCCTATTTTGCTCTGCCTGCTAGGGCATGAATTATTAATCCATTTTTTAGTGGAAAATTTGAAACATATTCTAAGAAGGCATTAATATATTAATTAACAAACCAAAGGGTTAAGAAGACTTGATTATTATCATTGCACAACATATTTCCAATTGTTTCAGTTGTCACAAATTAAGACAGGAGCGTGTGTGCGACATTATCTCCTTATGCTTATAATGTGACAAGTTGAGATTGTATCTTGATGCTGGCCTATTGTTCTCACCAATAAATACAGATTGGCATTGCCCCTAATTTACTATCCTATTAATAAGATAACATTTGAAAGGCAATCAAATTGCGTGTAAAATATGTAAGAACTAAATTGTCATTTGAGATCTAAATTATTATTTCATTTTTATTGCATTTTTTATTACTTGACAACTAGTTTTATTTGAATAAAGTCCCCTTTAGCCCTTTCCCACATTTACCCTCCCCACATACAGCAAATCTTCAACAGAGTCCACTTCTAAAACATGTTGACACTGTTAACGACAATATCGAAAATCCCTATCAATGAGGGTGTAAAAAATTTTACTGAAAACATTGAAAACATTGTGGCAAATGGAGAAATTGCTTGTTTTGAGAAATTTCTTCTTTTGTCACAATGTTTTCAAAAGTCGTCTGCTGCAGAGGTGCCTATATGTGGGAAAGGGTTAAGAAACTCTTAGAGCAGAAGACTTTGAAAATATTTGGTTAAAATGTAAAAAATCTCTACAATGTTTTAGTCTTTGGTAAAATCATCCCATTGATATAAATTTATATTTATTTATTTGTTTTGGGGATAAAACAACAATTTATCTTGAGTCAATAATAGCTAACTTAATTCAGTCTATATATAGTTTTTGCCATAAAATGTCAAACGTCTTTTATTTTTTGGATAAGTTTTACCTTTTCTATCAAAGAGAATCAACATGCAAAGCAAGAAATTAGTGTAAAAACAGTTAAAATATATCTACTATATTATATCTACAATACTTTCTTTATATTATATTCAGATATAAATTGCATCACTTTTGAAGCCAGTTACATTATTTCACATATGAATGGTTACAAACTGACTTCCTTTAATCTTTGAAAGCAACATATCAATAGTTCATTTAATTTTGACAGCATGAAATTAGAGAAACTGCTGCAACCATGCATATTGGCTTTCAACGAACACCAGTAGGCCTTAACCCTTTCCCACATACAACAATTCTGCAGCAGACGACTTTGAAAACAGAGTGACAAAAACCTGAAAAATCTCTATAATAGATAGCTTAATTGTTAAAATAAAGTTGAAAATTTTAACATTGTGGCCAAAGAGAAAATTGCTCATCATGTTGTCTGCTGCTTTTGCGTCAAAATGTGTCAGCAAGTGGAAAAGAGGTAATATTTTGCATGACCCCCTTATTTATCCTTTCACTCATTCAGTTATTAGTCATTATTTTTCTGATATATTTTTTCGCCTACAAGTTACAAATTTAATCCAATCCTTTAG
>JAUELF010270924.1:0-10863 GCA_031471495.1 Clinocardium nuttallii | reverse complement strand
TAAGAAAAGGTAGGTGTGTGGGGGGGGGGGGGGAAGACTAACTGAAGCTGCAACTGTTCTATGAGATTGTTGATCATTAATAATTAGTTAATGAATTTTTATGTAAGTGTAAAAAATGTAAGAAGGTTCATTGTAAGTGGAAAGATTGAATTAAGACTTGCCGAGCCTGGGTAGTGACGCGGGCTGTCAATCCAGGGGTTGCGAGTTCGAATCCCGGCTCTGCCAAGTTTCTTTCCGACTTTTGTCAAATGCGACATAAAATAATTCTGGAGCAGACAACTTTGGAATTATCATCTCTAAAGTATAGAAAACCTCTATAAAAGATAGTATGGTTTTTGAATAGAGTTGAAATAATTGTGGGAAATGGAAAAATTGATCATCATTAATTAATGATTAGCGAATTCTCCTTTTGCCAAAATGATGTCAAAAGTTATCATCAATAAAGCTGCAGTCTAAATAAATAAGTCATCAAAAAGCGTCTGTTTGAGAGATAGAGTTAATGAATTTGAGTAATGCAAAGGAAACAGTTACAATAAGAAAGGGAAACGTTATATTTATCAAAAATGTGTGAAAAAAACTCCACCCATTTCTACCATATAATTAAAACAATAGATTTTTGCAATCATATGATATTCACATAAACTCTTACATTTCCAATATTCACCCTTTCCTATAATTTGCAAATATATCGAAAATATCTATAATTGAATTACAATAATTGAATATAGGGTTAATTGAAGCAATTTAGCAAATGAAGAAATTGAAATTAAAAGTGTCATAAATTTCTCTATTTTGCCATAATGTTTTCAACAATGACTTCTGCTACAAAATAATGTATCAAACATAACGTATACATGTTGGAATTGGATGAAGTATTTAACATTGTCTCCTGCAGAGGCTGTCTATTAGCCCTTTTCCTCATACGACGATTCTGCAGCTCAGACGACTTTGAACATATTTTGTCAAAAAACAGATAATCTCTATTATTGAATGGATAACCTATGACTAAAAGTTAAAAACATTGTGGCAAAAGGAGAAATTGCTTCATTTGTCACTATGTTTTCAAAAAGCCGTCTGCTGCAGAGGCGTCAGAAAGTGTCTATATGAGGGAAAGGGCTAAACGTCCGGCTTCATGAGAAAAAGGCTGCTCACTCACAGTGTATAAAGTGTTTGATTTATGAACAGTTATAGTATTAGTTTGAACTTTGTAAATTAGTACATTTATCCCTTTCCCACATGTAGACACAATTTAAGGTATCTGAAGCATTGACAACTTTTAAATCACTGTTGCAAAAAGAAAGAATTATCATGAGCAATAATATTCTTCATTTTGCCACAATATTTCCAACTCTGTATATAAATATAATTAGTCCATCATTTAGAGAGATTTCCTATGTTTTGCACGATATATTTTGCTTTCAGTGTCATAATTCTGCTGTCGAGTATTTAAACATGGGAAAGGGTAACTTTACCATGCATTGTTCTACTCATGGTTTGAATGTTGTTTAGCCGTTTGATTCTTTTGTTTATTTTTCTGTCAAGTATATCAGATGTAACCGTAAACCCCACACACAGGTCATTTTAAAATTTAAAATAAGCAATGTGTTGAAATTTAGGAACCTTTATCTTTCCCCACATAGTCAACAATTCATCAGCAGATACAGGACAAAGTTAGTGAATATCTCTATGATCAAAACTATTAACCCTTTCCCTCATATAGACGCTAACTTCTGACGCCTCTGCAGCAGACAGCTTTTTAAAAACATAGTGACAAAAGAAGAAATTGTTCAAGATGAGCAATTTCTCCGATAGCCACAATTTTTTTTCCCACTTTTAGTCATATATAGGTTATCCAGTCAATTAAAGAGATTTACTATTTTTTTGACAAAATTGTTCAAAGTCGTCTGCTGCAGAATTGTCATATGAGGGAAAGGGTAAACAATGGAAAATCCCTATATTTAACGAAAGTATAATTATCGAATAAAGCATTATTTCTCCTTTTGCCACAATGCTTTCAAAAGTCATCACCTGCAGAGAGCATCTACATGAGGGAAAGGTTTATGAAGGGAAATGCATGGTCAATTTTGAATGTAATAATTCAGATTTTGATACAAAGTTGATAAATAACATTTTGGAAAAATAAAAAATAAGATGAGAATTCTGCCATACTATTAGAACCTGGCAGCTGCAAGACAATTGGAAATTTTCTATAATGAAAGAATACTTATTTATTGGAGTGGAAAACATTTATCGATTGTGGCAAAAGGAGAAATTAATTGTTCACTACCAGAAATTATACTCCATTTGCAACAATGTTTTCAGAGGTCATCAGTGCACTGGAAGCAATTTTACGCATGTTAGAAAAAGGTTGTTACCAATTACTGAATGTATTATCTGAATTAACTCATTTTAAATGATGAAAACATAAAATGCCAAGTGTGGCATTTGCACTTAACCCTCCCTGTCCCACATAGAACAAATTTGTAGCAGACAACTTTGAAAACCAAAACAACTCCGCAGAAACGTAAAAAATCAAAGTATGACATTTGACAAATGTTTTTAAAAGTCGTCTGTTACAGAAGCATCTTTATGTGGGAAATGGTGAAGATAGCATAACACATGAAAAATCTGTTTTGTGAAACAACATTTCAGCAGTTCTTGTTGATTTATGGAGCATACAGACAAACAATTTATGGACAAAAAAACTTATGAAATTGAAGTATGAGAGTTTTAATCTTTAAAGGCGGCAGACTAATTTGCATCATTGAAATAAAGAATAAATTGCTTATAATGCAGTGAATGAGTAATTGTTTCTTAATTGTTCCCACATAAAACAAATCTTTGAAAACAAATCTAGTTTAAAAGAAAAACTGTCTTAACCCTTTCCCACATAATGCAGACGCATTTTGACGCAATAGCAGCAGACGACTTTTGAAAGCATTGTGGCCAAATGTGAAATTGCTCATGATGATGAGCTGAGCAATTTCTCCTTTTGCCACAATGTTTTCAACTTTACTTAACAATTTAGCTTAGTCTTTTACTGAGATTTTTCAGGTGTTTGTCACTATGATGTCAACGTCATTTGCTGAAGATATGTTGTATGTGGGAAAGGGTTAAAAAGGAAGTTTAGTTATTGCAAAGAGTTAAAAGCATCATAGCAAAAGTCAAGTCCTCAGTTATGACTTAGTTTCTCCTAAAGTTTGCTGCATTAAGGGAAAAGGTGCATTTGGATCAAGGTTTTCTGGAGTTGCAGTTTTAAAATCTGGTCAAAAATGTAAAATTAGAAGTAAAATGGTTGAAAAATGCAAACAATATTTTTTGCAATGCACTTTAACCCTTTACCTCATATAGACGCTTTCTAACGCCTCTGCAGCAGACGGATTTGTGAAAACATAGTGACAAAAGAAGAAATTGCACAAAAGGTGCAAATTTCTCCATTTGTCACAATGTTTTCCACTTTTTGTCATAAGTTCAAATATATAATCCATTTAATTATAGAGATTTTCTATATTTTGTCAAAATATGTTCAAAGTCGTCTGCTGCAGAATTGTCGTATGAGGGAAACGGTTAAACCATATCCCACTTGAAGACGCATATTGACCCAGCTTCACCAAACAACTTGTTCTGCTGCAGAATTGTTGTATGAGGGAAACGGTTAAACCATATCCCACTTGAAGATGCATATTGACCCAGCTTCACCAAACAACTTGTTCTGCTGCAGAATTGTTGTATATATGCGGCACGGTTTAAAAGAAACATTGCATGAAAACCCTATACTTTGCCAGGGTTTACAATTATATATGTATAGTATTGCATTTTGGTTCGTTTTTGTTCTATTTATTTAATTTCTTTGTGTTGATGTTCAGGAGAAATAACAATCTTCGATGGAATCAACTTAAATTTGCCATGAAGTTTATCAGCATGAGCAGCAAATCAGTCAGCAACAAGAAAACTGATGATGACCATGACAGGCAAACAAATTGTTTTATTTGGTTTTACTTCCTTTTCCCACATGCAGACACGTCTTCTTCAACGGAAGACTTTTGAAAACAGTATGACAAAATGTCCCCTTTTTTGCCGCAATGTTTTCAACTCTTACCAATAATCCTACTTTTAATTATAGAGATTTAAAATAGTTTGCAGAGTTTGCAGAGATGTTTTCAAAGTCATCTGTGTGTGGGAAAGGGTCAACTTTTTCACTCGGCTAACATGCTATTAAGCCTTTACGCTAGTCATTTATTAAACTGTTGTAGAAGCTATACAAGTTAATGCTTTCCCTCATACGACAATTCTGCAGCAGACGACTTTGAACATATTTTGTCAAAACATGGAAAATCTCTGTAATTAAATGGATAACCTATGATTATAAGTTGAAAACATAGTGTCAAAAGGAGAAATTGCACGTTCTGTGCAATTTTTCCTTTTGTCACTATGTTTTCAAAAAGCTGTCTGCTGCAGAGGCGTCAGAAAGCGTCTATATGAGGGAAAGGGTTAAACTGTTGTAGAAGCTATACAAGTTAAACTGTTGTAGAAGCTATACAAGTTAATGCTTTATTACCTACAGAAACTTCTACTTAAAAAAAAATCCATTAACAAAAAACTGAGCCGCCCCGCGAGAAAACCAACATTATGGCCTCTGCGTTTCTATGTGGAAAAGCAGCCAGTTGCTTGGAGAGTGTGTTGTATGGAGTACTGGTGTGAGAAAACCAGGAAACATATGAATAAGTGAAGAGTACTGGTGTGAGAAAACCAGGAAACATATGAATAGGTGAATTGACCGCCGTGATATGACTTATCAGACTTAAAAATAATTGTAAACGGCGTTAAACCCCAAGCTATCAATTCTCGCTGGCCGGCTCAATTTATCTTGTCCTTGTATAACCCTCTCCATTCTGACTGTCATAGTTTGCGACAATTCATTCAAGTGGCGTTATTGCCCTTGGATTTTTAATTTTCTGTATACTTCTCTGCTTCTAACAATATCTTTGTAACCTGTGACATTTCAATGATTAAAGTTCAAGTTTGAATGTTGTCACCCACATTTCATAGATTTATAGATTGTGCAAGTTAGGATTTGACTGCTGAAGATGGTATTTGTAACGTTTCAATATATTTCTAGTTTTGTTTTTCAAAATAAGATTTCGACACAAAGTCCATGAAAAAAGTCATCCTTTACAATTTGATAAATTTTGCCACAGACATCTATTATTTTTAACTGTAAAATAGAATTAGCTTAATTTGGAATTTGTTAAAAACAGAATGATTAAACAAGAGTTTGATGAAATGTATTAACAAAAATGATCAACTTGAATGATATACAACTTTGAAATTTGAAAAGTATATTATTTTTATTTTGCTTTTTTAGATCACCTAGTCTGTCGTTAACTTTAATCTTTAACCCTCTCCCTCATTTAGACACTTTCTGACGCATCTACAGCAAACAGCTTTTTGAAATCATAGTGACCAAAGAAGAAATTTCATAATTAAAACGTGCAATTCCTCCTTTTGCCACAATGTTTTCCACTTTTAGTCATAGGTTATCCATTCAATTATAGATTTCCAGTTTTTGACAAAATATATTCAAAGTCGTCTGCTGCAGAATTGTTGTATGAGGGAAAGGGTTAAACAACATCTCCTCTACTCCACTTGTCCAATTTCTATCAAGTTTCACAGGAATGTTACTTTGGTGATCCTTTTTCAAAATTGTTCGAAAAACATGGATTGCCATGGGGATGTGGCTGTTTTGCCGTATAATACTAAAGTGAAAACTTCTTCTCCAAAAGTTAACCTTTCTTAACAGTTAACACGTTTCTTCACTTTGTGTAGTTGATGTATTATTTACGATTGTCATGGAGAATTGACTAATTAGCCAGCAGTACTCTGTATTACTTCTAAAACTCTAATCTTCTAACTAATTTGTTTTGTAAAACTACAAACACAGAAATAGTATTTTAGCTCACATATGCACGAAGTGCAAGGTGAGCTATTGTGATCACATTTCGTCCGGCTTGCGTCCGTCGCGCATCGTGCGGTGTGCGTCGTGCGTCGTCAACATTTGCCCTTATTAACACTCTACAGACTACATTTTGCATCCGATCATCATGCAAGGTATATCAAAACATTCATCTCCATCAAATCTTGGACAAGTTCAAAACTGGGTCATGTCCGGTCAAAAACTAGATTACTAGATCAAATTTAAGGAAAATCTTGTTATCACTCTGGAAGCTACATTTTTGGCTTGAGCATGTTGAAACTTTGTCAGAATTTTTGTCATAGTGATATCTAGGCAAAGTTTGAAACTGGGTCATGTCTGGTCAAAAACTAGGTCACTTTTAAGGTCAAATTTAAGGAAAATCTTGTTAACACTCTGGAAGCCACATTTTTCGCTTGAGCATGTTGAAACTTTGTCAGTTGAAACTGTGTCATTGTCTGGTCAAAAACTAGGTCACTAGTTCAAATTTAAGGAATATCTTGTTAGCACCTATCTAGGTGAGCGATCTAGGGCCATCATGGCCCTCTTGTTTAACTTCATACTAAATATATATATCATTCATTCCACATTTTCTAACCAAAGTAAATTATCCTTACAAAAATATATGAGAATTTAACTTTGTTAAACTCTTTTGATTTGCGATAATTGATTTCAGTTTGAAAGGGATAAAAGATTAAAAAAATTATTTCATTTTTTTTAACATATTTATTTCCCCTAATTCTTCATACTGTTATATAATTATGCTGAAAACACTTAAAATTGACAATGGCTATATTGTTATGTATATAATCACTGTAAGACGATAAACCTATATATATATACATTATTTTATATTATCAAAGCAATGTACAATCATAGTAATATTACACCAACATCAATATTTGGGAAATTTTTGTGCATTGTGTGTATTAAATGTTTGTGATTGTTTTGCATTTTGATTTACACCTACTTTTGTGCTTGATATATATAACATATAAATGACTCTTGGGCATTCAACCATTTTTCAGCTCACCTGAGCACAAAGTGCTCAAGGTGAGCTATTTTGATCGCCTTTTGTCCGTTGTCCGTCATGCGTTGTGCGTCAACTTTTCAAATAATATTGCAGAAGTGTTCCTTGGATGACACTCTACAAGATTCCTTCAAGCCATGGTGATTGGTCAAAAAACATGGTCACCATTGGGATATTGCTGTTTTGCTATATATGGTTATAGTGAAAACTTCTTCTTCTCCAAAAGAATCTGTCTGACTTCCAGATAATTTTGCAGAAATGTTCCTTATGTGACCCTCTATCATATTCATACAAGACATTTTTTTATTATTTGAAAAACATGGCTGCTAGAGGGTGGGGCTGTTTTGCCTTATACGGATATAGGGCAAACTTTAAAAATCTACTTCTCAAAAAGTATCTTGTCCATTTCCAACTTATTGTGTTGAAAGGTTCCTATGGTGACGCTGTACAAGATTACTTCAAGTCATGTTGGTTGGTAAACAAAAACAAGTTATTGTGAAAGTCATGACAAATCACATTGCATAATTTAGGTGAGCAATACAGGGCCATTATGGCCCTCTTGTTTACTATACTGTCATTCAGGTGAGCAATCCAGAGCCATTGTGGCTCTCTTGTTTACTATACTATCATTTAGTTGAGCAATCCAGGGCCATCATGACCCTCTTGTTTACTATACTATCATTTAGGTAAGCAATCCATGGCCAGCATGGCCCTCTTGTTTACTATACTATCATTTAGTTGAGCAATCCAGGGCCATCATGGTCCTCTTGTTTACTATACTATCATTTAGTTGAGCAATCCATGGCCATCATGGCCCTCTTGTTTACTATAATATCATTCAGGTGAGCAATTCAGGGCCATCATGGCCCTCTTGTTTACTATACTATCATTCAGGTGAGCAATCCATGGCCAGCATGTCCCTCTTGTTTACTATACTATCATTCAGGTGAGCAATCCATGGCCATCATGGCCCTCCTGTTTACTATAATATCATTCAGGTGAGCAATCCATGGCCATCATGGCCCTCTTGTTTACTATACTATCATTCAGGTGAGCAATCCATGGCCACCATGGCCCTCTTGTTTACTATACTATCATTCAGGTGAGCTTCACCTTACTTTACTTTACTATCACTGTTTGGAGATTGTAGTTTTGCCTAATTGCAGTGGAGCTATATTGGCCTTCCTGTACCTCTTGTATTAGCTTACCTGACCTGAGTTTATGCGGTTGACTGATTGGTTTGCATGACAAATTACATTGCATTTGTCAGGTGATTGAGCCAGGGTCATCATGGCCCTCTTGTTTAAAAAATATGACCATCAAAGGGCGAGGCTTGTTTTCTTGTACAAATGTTCCTTCGGAAACCCTCTACTATGATAATTCAAGTTATTTTCAGATCCATTGTAAATATATATATGTATATAAATATATATGTATATTAAGTGAAATCTTCTTGACCAAAAGTATATGCCCATTTGTAAAAAGATTTGACAGAAAGCATTCGTTTATTCTAGGAACATACTGGCTGTTGGGCTCCATACGGATGCATACGTTACTGCATTCAGTAACTCAAACAATTTGTTGTGCATGTTCAAAATTATTTTCATCGACCATCCAAATCATTCGAATGTGGCATCAATGTTCCACATGGAAGCATTCTAGGAGCATACAGCATATACGGAAAACATTTGGGAAACATGCGTCTAGTTCTTGGTGCATTCAGAATGAAAATTTGGAGGTGCTGGGTTCCGTATGTTTTCCAAACAACCCAAATGGACCTAGAAACTGACAAATGCTTTCTGATTGTTTTCAGTATCCTTTCCGGATTTGTTTTCATTTATGCCGCCAAACGTATAACAAATAGCCAGAACCCTTCCAGTATTCTTTCAGAACATTTTCCGTACTGCTCGTGTACACTTCCAGAATGCACAGTATGTTCTGTATGCTTTCTGAATACCCTGAATGGACATAGAACATGACAAACCCTTTCCAAACCTTTTCAAAATGCATGCAGAAAGAGGCTGGGTCCATTCTAGGTCCATTCACCGTGTTCTGTAAGAATTCAGAAAGCATACGGAAAACGTTCAGAAAGAAAATATTTTGAAATCAACATACAGGAAGTATTCAGTCAATTCTGAAAGCATTCTAAAACCATACTGAAAACATTCGGAAAACAAACAGAAAGCATTCAGTGATACATTGGAGAAATAACATTCGGAGGGACTTTCAGACAATTTTAAAAAATCACACCACTTTCGTATACGGAAAACTAGCGGAATGGCATTCAGCCCAATGTGATCGTCTCATAAGGAATTATATATATATGATATTAATTTTAATAATACTCAGGTGAGTGATGTAGGATCTTCATGATCCTATTGTTTAACATTTTCTCTGTTTCATCCGTAGCAGTTCAATTTTGAAGCCATACCTGATGTAGGTACAAATCCATGTCTTGTGGTTTTGTCAAATAGTGATAGCAAACATTTAGTTCATACTAGATTAAAGTATCCTTCTGTTTTTTGTATCAGCTAGTGGTTGTATGATATCAAAAACCACATTAAAACCAACAGTATATTGCTTGCATCAAATGATCATTTCACTGGTGTGTGTAGTTCATTAAAAAAATGAGGTCACTTTTAATGAGATCCTTATGAATATTCATGTTGAATTTAAAAAGAGGCTAAGATGAATCAAATCAGATTATCCTTTTCGCACATTGTTGTTTATACTCTGTTTGACTAATTTACCCAGTTTCTCGTATGCCTCTTCAGATATCCCTTTCCCACATTGTTGTTTATACTCTGTTTGACTAATTTACCCAGTTTCTCGTATGCCTCTTCAGATATCCCTTTCCCACATACAACACATCTGCAACAGATGACTGAAAACATCGAGACAATGATAAGAAAATCTCTTTAACCCTTTCTCTTATACAACAATTCTGCAGCAGACGACTGACTTTAAACTTATTTTGTTAAAAAATAGAAAAGGAGAAATTGCTTGTATTGATAAATTTTTTCTTTTGTCCCTATGTTTTCAAAACGCCGTCTGCTATAGAGGCGGCAGAAAGCATCTTTATGAGGGAAAGTGTTAAAAAAACTGACATTATTGAATAAAGTTTAAATATGAGGCAAAAGAAGACATAGCTCATTTTGAGCAATTTCTCCTTTTGCGACACTATTTTCAAATCATCTCTACTAGCTGCACATGTGACAACAACTGTCTGCATGTTGGAAAGGGATACTAATCAGGCAATAATGAGGAAAGATAAAATATTAATTTAACTGACTTTTAACTACTGTTATTCAGTAAACAAAAACAAAATTGGTAAATGTTTTGTTCATCCTTGCACTGGACCTGTCCTGTTCCTTTTCCCCATATATTTTAGGACTCCATAAGAACAGTTTTACAGTTTTGGAGGGAAGAGAATTATAACTATCACAAACAGCTACACTAGTCTTGTTTATCTGCCTGGTTGTAAATTTTCCGAGGACACTTAACAGAAAATACGAAAATACAGGGAAAATCCAAGGTTACATTATGAGATAGGAAAACATTTAAAACCAAATCTGCAAAAAACTATTATACACTTAATGTATATAAAGTCAAACTTGTCTTAGAAACCCGTCCAAGCGAGAGTCAAAATATGGCTGCTGAACACAGGTGGCTGTTTAATACAAGTCAAATAAAGAAGAAATTGTTGTTTTGGTTAATCTTCATGTGGGTGCTTAATACAAGTTGGCTGCATAACAGAGGTGACCGCTAACACAGGTGTAACTTCTTTAACCCTTTCCCCCATACGACAATTCTGCAGCAGACGACTTTGAACATATTTTGTCAAAACATAGAAAATCTCTAT
>JAUELF010270914.1:0-10864 GCA_031471495.1 Clinocardium nuttallii | reverse complement strand
AAAGCTTGCCATTATGTCTACAAGTTGAACTAATGTGTCTAAATCAAATATCTTGAAGACAGTGTTTTGTATGTTAAAGTGACATCTGAATAATTCATGATACATTGAAGTTTAATCTGTCTTACGATCTATTCAAACAATATCTTAGTGTAGACACACACTGCCATGCCTGTAAAAGTAGTCTACTTTTGCAAATTTCTTGGGAAATGAAAAAGTTGACTCCCAAAAGAGTAATTCTCTTTCCCCTACAAAGTTTTCAATTCTGAATACCAAACTCTTACCGAATTTCAAGATGTTTAAGAAAACACACTTCCCCAGATGCTTTATTATGCTGGTAATGATTTAAAAAGATGAGATGACGATTTATAGTGTTAAATCTTTCAAATATATAGATGTTTTTCGGATGCATTTGTAGCAGATAACATTATAAACAATGTAGAAAAAGGTGAAATTGCAATTTCATCTATTGCCACGGCTTTTAACTACGTTCAATAACGTAACTGTCTTTAACGGAAATGCACCTGTTTCAACGTTGTTGAATGTGGGGTAGGAGGGTAAACAATAGTTTACATCAAATAGGCCAGACATTGTATCTGACCTACGCATACACAGTAAACGGTCATGAAACTTCAACATCGGAGGCCAAATCAGATGTGTTGATCCGACTGTGTGTTAGTTATTTGTTGTGATTTAAATGGTTGATTCAGCAAGCACAAGTCCGCGTGATCAGTATGTTAGAACAATCCGCATATCCCCAGAAATGAGGTCATTATTCGGAGTACTTGTTAGTATCCACTGTTCTAAAGACAGAACGTTATATTCGGAGTACTTATTAGTATCCACTGTTCTAAAGACAGAACGTTATATTCCCTCGGGTTAACCCATTTATATCCAGATGTAGATATATAGTCATTCTGATATCATAATTCTCTCCTTGATATATTATCAGAGTTACGCTAGGCCTAGAACTGATGACGCCCCTCTCCCACAATAATTAGATTCATGTATAACCAATACATATATCACATCGTTAATGATAAGGCATGTCATATTATATTTGAGAGAATATATGTCTAATACTTAAAGCGAAACCCACCCAATATGGACAATAGTAAGTTGTACAAATGGTGTGTAGATTGGTCTGCGAAAATCATCCCTAAGACACTTCCGAACAGTGTAGACCCATATCAGCCAGGAAGTCAGCGCAATCGTGTCGGACTCCACATTGTAAAACATTTCAATCCTTAGCACGGCTGCCCCACCACCACCACCAAAAGAAAGAAAAACTCGATAATATTGGAACAGCTCATTCAAATATAGATATTGATTTCTTCAGAAACTGTCATATTTAACGTAATGCGAACGAAGCTCTTTGTAAAGAAGCTTACTCATATGGACTAATTAAAGTACACGAACTGGTTTCGATAATTTTACGAAGAATAAAGTAATTCACCTTAAAAAGAAACGTTTGACACACCGTCTATATCAAGATAGTTTATCTAAGCATTAAAAAAATGGGGTAACCTCAATTAAAACTATAATCAAGGTGTCCAGTAGTACCTGTCTATCTGTTTTCTAACACGATCCTTTCATTTAACGATATTGCGTTCAAAATATGAGCCGTCCCGCGAGAAAACCAACATTATGGCATCTGCGCAATGTATCGACCAGATCAGCCTGCGCTATCCGCGCAGACTGATCTGGGCCGACACATTCCGCATCAGGGGCATATCGGAATAGAGTAATGACTCCTGAAACAGAAAAGAGGGGAAATGTGTCTGTCCGGGTTAGGTTGATCCGGGTCCATACTTTACGCAGAGTCCACAATGTTGGTTTTCTCGAGGGACGGCTCATATCTGCGTGAACATCTTCCTATAAAACATATTTAAAAGGAAACCTTAACTTGAGCATGGCTTAAGCATCTTCCCGCGATGTTTAACTTTAAACCTCTATATCCGAACACGTATAGTATTCATTGCAAAAAAATCTGTTTTGCTAATTCGTGCTTTTAAATTTCGAAATGTTATTGACACTTATCTCGCTTTATATGCGTTTAAACAGCATTGGCGTACATCGTTAAGTATGACTTTAAATAACATTTGCTTACATTGTAGATCAAGACCAGCCTGCTCATTTGTTCAGTCGAGCCTTGATCTTCACTAATCAATATTTAACAATGTTAACTTGACGTAAGTTTTTGTTACAAATTAATGCTGATGACACTAGTCACGGTGATAAGTCGGGGTAAGAGATTTCTGAGATGTAAATAGGGGAGTATTCTCTCTTTATCATTCTAATTAACCCATTGACATTATTAACACGTTTCTTCATGCAGACGCATTTTGACGCCTCTACAGCAAACTAAGTTTTTAAATCGTTGTGACAAGAGGATAATTTGCACATTATAACAATTTCTCCATTTGCCACAATGTTTTATTTTCTATTTTATAATTAATAACTTCGTTTAAATAAATGTTCCGTATTTAAGCCTAGCTGTTTTCATATTCGTTGATTCAGATTGGTTATATGTGGGAGAGGGTTAAGATATTTGAACATATTTAAATTTTCAAAGTCTATACCTAATATTCATTTCATTTTAAGCTGTCTTGCGATATCTGGTATTTGAGAGGGATTCAGGAATCATCTCGAGGTGTCGACGTGTTAGAGTGGTTTCTGGATTAACCATTGCCCTCATATATACGCTGTCTGGCGCCTCTGCAGCAGACGGCTTTTTGAAAACATAGTGACAAAAGAAGAATTGCTCTAAACGAGAAATTTCTCCCTTTGCCACAATGTTTTTTTTCACTTTTAGTCAAAGGTTATCAATACAATTATTTTGCCAAAGTATGCTAAGTCGTTTGCTACTGATTTTTTTTACCAGAGAAACATAAATAATGAAATATGCCTTTAAGTAGTTAAGTACGTGCAAAGTAAGGTTGGTGGAATTGGACACTGTTTCAATTAACTTAATTGTATCTTATAAACAACCAGCCAGCTATAAAGTCATGACATTCAAGATACCAAAGCAGCAACAGTTTGTCTTGCTTGTATTTCATTAGGTGCAGCTTCTGAACTGTTCGCCAAAGGTAGACCCGTTCTAGGAAAAGATCAGTGTTGAAGGAATAGAGTTGTCGCAAGTTCCCTGTAATAGCACATCGGTATCCGAATGAATGGACGTGGCTAAATCAGCTTCATGTCCCGGTGGCGGCGGATTATACTGCATAAGCATGGCAGACAAACAATGAGCTTTGTTTGCTGTGCAAGAGCTGGCTAAATAGCTCAGAATTATTGTAGTCAATGCAACCTTGGAGCTCAAGCAGATGTGGTGGTTAAGGTTTCATACCTTGTATATCTTCACCTTGATATAAATATAATGTGTGGCATCAAGATCGTCTCCCTGTCCGCCGTGATTTACCCTTAGCTGTTGAAATTGGCGTAAATCCAAAAACAAATCACTCAGACTTACGTTTTATTCCTTGTTGAAGGCATAAAAATGATATATGTCGCGTCAAATCTCCCGCTTTCGATTGTACGATATGAGCTGGTCATTATTTATTTACGTCCTTTTTGGTACAACAGGTTCAATTTCCTTGAAGGATATATCGAAACGAATGATATAAGATGACACCCGCAGAACAATATTGCGAGGTTTCACGTTTCTTTGTTTGTAACATTATTGAGCCGTCCCGCGAGAAAATCAACACTGTGGTCTCTGCGTAAAGCAGACCCGGATAAGCCTAAGCATGCCAAACAGGCTTACCCGAAGAAACACTTTTCGCCTCTTGTGGATTTTCTGTTACAGGAATCATTACTCTATACCTTTATCCTCCTGTGGAGGAATGTTGTCGAAACATTACGCATATATGGCATAGTATTGGTTTTCTCGCGGGACAGCTCATATGTATGAAACAGTTATACGACAGAGATTCTATTTCGGGAAATATAAACTAGAACGACCTAAATAAACCAAACGTATTTAAAATAGAACTATTAAAGCGTGCATAGACAGTGAACACCATCTACAATCAGCATGTAATACCACGTAGATCTAGTCTACATCCTGCGCATTAAATATGCGCATTAAATATGCATTTAAACTCTCGATTATCATGCTTGCATATCATTAACGACACTTTTGACATAGTTTTGTACAACGTTTTTGTAATTGATTAGTTTTTTGGGACATGTCGTTTCAAGGGCACTCTACCTTCGTTGAGAACCAAGATGTTGAAATATCAACAATATGTTCTCTTTAGCAATGTTAACACTCAATATTTAAAATGGACGTGTCCATCTTCGTATTGAAGTGCACAGGCAATAGACGGTTATGTTGATTTGACGCGTCGGCTGGCTGGATATGTATTGGTAGCACAGGCACCACTAATTCGGTTCTTGCTGTCTAACGTTAAATCTATTACAATTTTCAGTTATTGTTTTTGGCATTTAAAAGGTTTATTCTGTAACCTTGAATATAAAGAGCCATTTTGTAAAAGCCTCGCAAATTGACCTTCGTGAGATTAATACTATCCAAATATTGTCCTGGATCAACTAATTAAGTTATTACTCACGTTTTTAATATTGCTTGCTACTAATAATATGTTAGGCATTTTACTGCTTATGCTTAGTTGATTTAAATGACGATCGTTTGGATTATTATAAATTAATGGAATTGAAAAACATTGTGAAATCTGAACAAACTGTTCATGACGCCCTCTGGAGATGTGTCAGAAAGCTTGTTTGTTATAAAGGGTTCATAACAACAGTTATTTCGTCTGGCTGTTCTACGTGTCTGTCATATCAATAAGAAGTGAACAGTTGATTCGAGTTAAGTCAATCAACACATTAAATGACACTAGATGAATAATTAATTGGAAGGAATTGCACCTTTTCTGCAAAGGTTCAAAGATCACAGCCCTCTAAGATAATGGTTCTGCATGCCCTTTTTGTATGGTCATAACATAAATATTCAAGCTAGTTGTCGGTCTTTCTACACGTTTTGCTAGTGGTGCATATCAAAAATCATATGTATGCGCGATATAACGCACAGACACCGACTTTCGAATAATTTAATATAAACAACGTTTTCTGATGAACAAAAACATACTTTCAGTCGGGTGAAGCTAAAACATTTATGCCTGGTTATGGATGTCTTTCAAGCTTGATCATTGAAGGCTTGTATTTCAAGCCAAAATTTGTCCTGGTGCATATAAGTGACGTATGAATGTTTCTATGTATTATCATTGTATTTGAAATTTAATAAAACGTTGATAAAATAGGAACCTTTCATTTCTGTTTGTTTAGTATGTTTTTTTCATGACAAATTCCATGCATAGTTGCAATTTTCAACAATAAACTTAATCTCAAAATATTAAATCTGACAATATCAATAACTATCAAGTTTTGAGAGAATTAAAAAAAAAGCTAGTGATACTATGCTTATGATAGATTCTGATACAACTTCAACTACATGTTTGATAAATGCATCTTAGAGGAAAAAATTAAATTAAGTATATGGCACTAGACTTTTGAGAAAATAAATAAGCAATTCACAAACACCTAGCCAAATAAATGCAAAACTACCGATATAACTTCAGCGAATCCTTACAGTTCGCCTAGAAGTGTGACCATGACCTTTGCGATGTTGACCAACGTATTGAAGTAGCATCTTGGCATATGTATTGAAGTAGCGAAACACTGCATCTTGGCATACATCTGTGCCCTTCGATATAAAATACAATGACACAGATGAAATAACAATTGAAGGAATGTTGTTAATCAGATCAGTTTATTCATGTACTACGGAATAAAGAGTCGAAATGGTCTGTTTGACATGACCCCTTATTTCATAGAAACTCATACTTTATCAAATAGAATAAGTTGATATTTTAATCAATTCAACCAAACACGTGTCTGTTCTGGAAACCTATCCAACTCACGTGTCGTTTGTTTTGAAAAGTCCCACTGATAGAACCCGTTCATTACATAATTCGAACCGGAACCTTTGATACGACAGGCCGACGCTCTATAACTGAATCCATACCGTCCAAAAGAAAAGGAAATATTTGAATTACTTTATTGATCCTTTCTGAATGAATATCTGATTTCCTAGTACAATGCCTATATATCAATTTGAATGATTGTCGAGTTGGATATGGGTGTTCATACATTTTTTTGGTAAAGCTAAATAACGGATACAGTGCTTGGATCGTTTACACGTGTCCTTTACAGATCGCTGTCACTGACTTGGAGTAACATTAAATCTTGTTTATTTATTTCTCGTTGCAGGATATATATATATATATATATAAAGTTCTGATTGGGCTGAAGAAACTAAATCGAATAGTCTGGAATTCTGTAAGTTGCAGGTTTTATTGTTTGCGTGTTTTCTGTCTTGTCATATATGTTGTTGTACTCATTAACAAAATAAACTGATATAATCTATTGTTAAGGGATATTCAGTCGACATATTTGGACATCATTGTGAGCGGAAGCGCTTGAGTCAGCATAGGTTTACCAGCAGTAATTTACTCCGGAAACGCCATGATATAACCGAGATGATGTTGAAAGCGGAATGAAACAACATTCAAGCAATCAGTTGTTTGTGAAGTGAAATCTTTTCTTAATGAACGAAGTCTGTTTCCTGTTATGTTTCAACATTATACTGGCATATGTCTTGGTCTGATTAGTTATTACATTTCGTTTGTATTTCATAAGTTTAGGATACGAATAATTATAATTCTGAGGAAAGAATACCAGGAATAATTGATTACAAATATATTCTGAATTGTTTGTATTGAATTTCCGCTGCAGTCATTACAGGAATGTATAGCCATATGTTTGTCATAAGTAATCTATTCGAAATTTCAGTTTCACATGTACAGATCATTTTGCTGAAACAGTTTTAGCCCTTCAACACAATCAATTATATGTGTAAGAGTGTCATGTTTGTCCCGTAAGATGTCGTAATGCTATCCCATGAACCCAACTGGAAGACAATTGACTTACATTTACAAGTCCCAAATATGTATAAGCACATGACTTCACGCAATGTCCAAACGTTGAGGTAGGAATTTAAAAAAGGTACATGAACAGTCTCGTTCTAGTTGTATGATTGGTATCCTATATTGGTAAGTTCTCATTGATTAGCCAAGATGAGTTGAGAATAGATATGGAATCAACCAAGCCATTGCAAGACGTGTCTCATTATATTACACGAGAACTGTCATATGAAAACCGACCGCTAGCGAAGAACCATAACAGAATGGTTTGACATTTATCTGGTATTCATCTTATTTCCATTATTTCTTAACCTCTTCAATGCTGAACTTATTGTTTGAACTATTCCTTTTCATCCTTGCATTTTGAAGAGTTAGCAGTAAATTATATGAATATCAAGATGGCAATGTTGTGTTGAGCAGCAAACATTATGATGTGCCGGCTGGCCTAGCTCTATGATGTTGGTACAAGATCGGTTTCGGCCGGCAAATGGTTAAAACCTTATATTTTTCTAAATGCCACCAGAGGGCGAATCTGTATCTGTTCGCTTTTAACATATTATTTAAAATAACAGAAAACTTATTTGTCTACGATGTAACATGGGTTATATTCGGAAGGTGGTTGTAGGGTCAAGTCAAACCTAAAACGTTTCTTTGCTGATTTAAACTATCACAAGATTAATTGTTTGATGGTGTGGTTCAGAGGTATATGGATTATGTCCGAAATTGGTTTGGCAAGAGTGCCTCTTGCTGTATAAGGCAAAACCGAATTACAAGTAACATGACAAGGTTGATGTGCTGAATGATGAATTATGTAACACCGAAAGTAAACCCTTTCTTTACTACATTTAGGTTTGAGTGGCATTAGTATGATACCAGTGTTAATGATAACACAATCAACATAATGCTATATTACTTTCGGAAAAGTTAAAAGATGACCTGTTATGTTAACTCTATATTTCTCAATAATTTAAAAACGTCAGAGATACGGTGTTAATGCACCGACATAGACATAACGCGGAATTTTTAGCATATACAAATATTTGTCCGAGCTATAGTGACTTTTATTCATGGTATATTTATTTTGCTAATTTCCATCAAATTGTCTCCTAATTCCAGAAGTTTCAAGATTTCTCTCGGATGTTCTCAAAACAGACGAGTTATAACTGGGAGCATGATGCAACCGACAGACAAAATGATGCAAACAGATACAAGTTTGCATGTGTGAATAATGTGTATTAAGATGTGCGTTACATTTGTTCAGTTTTATCAGAATCTCCTCAACTCAGAGAAGGCCTCAAAGACGAATTCGTAAATAATTTGCAAAAAGTTAAGATTTTGACCAGACTGCGAAACTCTATACGGTTCGTAAAGACCATATTGTAAGGATAGTTTCAAATAAACTAAAGGTTTATTGGGTAATGCTTCAGGCTTAGCAATTAAATGTTAAGACTATAAAACTGATTTATGGTTTATAAACACTTAACTCTTTTTTAAAGTATGAACCGGTATATGGTAACAGTTAATGACACCGCGAACATTCCGCTGATAATGGTGGTAACGCACCGTCCGATCACAAATCCCACTAACTTTATGAGTATCTTAAGGTCATTTGCTGTAGGTAGAAGGCCTGCAAGATCAGTTAATCCTTACTATGAAATAGACGATGTATGCCGCCCCTTTAGCAGACTATATTTGGTGAAAGGAAAAATATCTCACATGATCAATTTTCTTTATTACATAGTTTTCTTTCTTACTTCATCTTTACTTCATTTGATCATCCTGTTTTACAATGTAACATTTATATCAGCATATAAACATTGTATATCAATAAGGTAGATTAAGAAGGACAGAGTACCGGGTTAACGTGTAATGATGTAGATTCTCTCCTGTGTCGACTCCTTTAGTTTTCTGAAAAGTATGAAATAACAATTAATAACAACTGTTTTGTGCATTCCGCGCTCCTTATCATGTAATTCGCTTTTTTCTAAATGGGATATCACTTAGTTTTATTACTGATCGATTTTCTTTCGACAGACGTGGCACTGCAACAACGTGTTGTAGGCCAAACTAATTTGTCGGAAATACCAAGATGTTGATTGCTCACTATGTTGTAGTATTAACAACGTTTGAATAATCATTTTTAAGAATTTACTATTCGGGAACATTTCGACACATAAGGCACACCACGCATGTAACAGAGGTTGTCTCACATATATGAGTGGATTTGATACAGAGTGAGTGAGACTGCAGGAAGTCGATCCTCAGACATTTGAGAAGTATGGGTAATTCAGATCAGTGTATCACGTACATCGTTTAAGCATCGTTTCTTTAATAACATTTCTCAATATAATTGTTATAGAATATTTCATGTGAAGCTGCATTAACACGCCCACTCATTGCAAATTGGTCACGTCACACGAAAGCCGTCTTGGGTTTGCAACCAGAGAAGCTCCAGATCAGCCTGCGCATGTACACTGTCTTATAAGAATCATCTGTGTTCACGTCCTCGTCACAACACTCTCATTGAAACTTCCTATTTAATTTAATTGTAAATTGCATAGATGTTAATACCGCTTATGTCGGATTTGACCAAGAAATCTATTGTAATTCGAATGTTCGAATTAACGCCCTTGTTCAAGATTGTTATATAACATAACACATGATATAATTTTCTTGAAATTTAGCGTTGATCGCGAAGTTTAGCTAGCCGCTTTGCTTGCAACGATGTTCAATTTAAAGTCATTTAACCCTACAGCAAATATATCAAAATAGGGAAAATCTCCATAAATGAAAATATAATAATTAAAAAGATTCGAAAATAGTGTTGTCATTTTGAACAATTCATCATTTTGTTTTATTGTTTTCAAATGTCGTTTCTTACGGAAGTAAAGTGATTTTACATGTGGAAAAGGGTTAAAGAAGAAAATCTGTTATGTATGCTTCATTTGAACCGTAGGCAATAATATGTACGTTCCCTTGAATGTTTAATAAAAAAAATATAACTATTCTTTCGTCTTCAATAGCGGAACAAATGGGAGCTTTATTTCCATACAACATGATTGGCGTATTGTCGTTTAACAATGAATGATATTGTCGGAATAATACAGACACATTTGGCAATATTTCATGGGCAGCTATGTCCAAATGTCTGAACAACCATAACATTTTCTTCCAATATCAAATTAACTATTTTCTCCCTATAATTTGAGTCTGTTGATTTTCGACCAAAGATTTCTTTATGGGAGAAAATATACAAAAATAAGGTTTTTGATGTTAGGCTTTCGGTTATAAATCAAAGCACTCAGAGTGCTGCCAGCAAGGGGCTAACTGCAGATCACGGAATACATTAGGACAAGTATTTATCAATCAAATAATTTTATCACATAAACTTCACAAGAATTCCTTGTTATGTCCGTTAATTGAATAATATTTGAGTTGAATGCACAATATTGTCTACACATAACTGAGGTTTATCGCACAAACTGTCGTTGATACACTTTCTTTCATGAGTTAATTTGTTAAGATATACAAAGCACTTTCCCCTTTCAAATGTCAAGTCATCAATTTAAATTCAATTTTGAAATCTCAATCATAATTACACCTGCGAAAAGTATGCACATACAACTTTAATTCGTTCAATGTGTGACTGACACCGAAGAAAGTATGCACAAACTGCTTTAATTTGTCGGGAATTTAGACCGGACCTTGTCGAAAGCACTTATCCATTCATTTGTTTTATAGAATTTGAGCCGGCCAAAATTCTCATTAAAGCACTGATTTGAGCCGGCAGCCGGAATTTAATGAAAACCCTGATTATACTTTGATTTTCTGTTGGAGAATAGTATATCACTTGACTTTTTTTATTC
>JAUELF010270913.1:0-19965 GCA_031471495.1 Clinocardium nuttallii | reverse complement strand
TAGTCCATTAGAAAAAACTTATTGTGAGTCTTTAGATGAGCGCATTGACTAAATTAATCTGATTAATTGGGGGTTAAACGCCTGTGTTCAACAATGTTACAGTCATTAACGGTGGCTTTTCAACAATGTTACAGTCATTAACGGTGGCTTTTCAACAATGGTACAGTCATTAACGCTGGCTTTTCAACATAGAGTATTAGCGCATTGGTGGAAGACGTATGCACAAAGCCAATGTCTGCTGCAAAGTCTCAGTGACTTATGCCAACGTCGGTAAGAATGTTGGCCGACCTTGGTTTCGATCTCACAAACCCTGGTTTGACAGCCCGCGTCGCTACCGACTGAGCTACCGGCATGTTAATGAGAATGTATAGGCTATGTGTAAACATGTATATGCCTGATAAAGGGACGTGTTTGAATCTTTCTTTATTATAATTTGATATTTGGGCGTAACAATAAGGTTGGGATAGGGTGTACCAACCTTGGCGAATTCCTCTCTTGTTTCTAACAAGGGGTCTTCACGTTTAAGTCATACGGTATTTCTAATACGGTCTACATGACCCGCTTTCTCATTATACTTTATAAATGCTGAAAGGAAACTCTTTTCAGTGATATACATGTGCAATCTGAGAAAATGAAGACGAATTGTATAATGAAGAGCTAAAATGTGTTGAATGACATTGAAATGAATTAAGAATTTGATTTTCTATACTCTGACCATACGAAGCATCTATTAGACTTTGAGGTACTCATCAATCAGCAGTGAATTAAACTACGTTTTAACCCTTTCTCTCATACAGACGCTTTATGACGCCTCTGCAGCAGACGGCTTTTTGAAAATATAGTGACAAAAGAAGAAATTGCACAATATTTTCCACTTTTTTGTCATAGGTTATCCATTTAATTATGGTGATTTTCAATGTTTTGACAAAATACGTTCAAAGTCGTCTGCTGCAGAATTGTCGTATGGGGGAACGGGTTAACAAACTTATACGCAAGTACGAAAGGTAAACAACCCGTGCTCTACGTAAACTATGCGTAAGGAAATTATGACTATGGTAGATGCAGATAAAATTCCGAATTCGTGCTCAGCAATTGCGCGAGTAAGTAATCCTCTCGTACTGAAGAAATCTCCCCAAAAAACGCCAGTTCGGGAAAACACCATGGCGTTGTTAAATACAACAGATCACATATTTCCTGTTCACAAAAAAACGAGCTCGCAGTTGAGTAAATAAATAAACAGCACCAGTCTAGCATTCTCAACAACCCATTAATTGACTATTAGTGAAGGGCTGTGGGAAAAAGGGGGATATTTCAGTTAGTTCAGTCTTTGTTTCTAAGACATAGTTTGTTTACCTTCCAGTTTGTCTCAACACCATCTGTTTTAATCATGATTAATACTAGTGTCATCGATTAAAAATTAATGAAACAATTATCATAATATTAATAAAATTAATTTATCAAGAGTATTAATGAAATGTTTGATATCAATACCACTGATACTTATAATACTAATAAGTATGATAATAATACTTATGGTAGTGATGATAAGAAAGTAAAATTAATATGATTTTTTATTACTGGCCATAATTTTGTTTAACCCTTTCCTACATATATACGCTTGCTGACGCCTCTGTAGCAGGCGACTTTTGAAAACGTTGTGAGAAAAGAAGAAGTTGCTCAAAACGACCAATTTCTTTTTTGACGTAATATTTTCAACTCTTCAATACATGTAAGTATGTCTGCATTTAGGGAGATTTTCAATATTATTGTTGAGATGAACTTTAAGTCGTCTGCTGCACATTTTTTGTATGTGGGAAAGGGTTTAAAGTGCAGTCCTGTCCGAGTGGTAAAACCGGCGTCCCCGGTCAGTTCCCCACCCGATGCGTTCAAGTTATAGAGCCCGTGGCAAAGGATCAGATCCTAACCTAGTACTGGTTTGTGTACCAAGAAACCATGAATAAGTGAATTGATATCTTTATATAATTGGACTTATGTGGTACAACGGCATTTAACTTCAATACAAATGAAAACATGAGCCGTCCCGCGATAAAACCATAATTGTTGACTCCTGCATTAAATATCGGACCGGATCAGCCTAAGCATGCCATGCATGCTAACCCAGACAGACACTTTTCACCTCCTGTGGATTTTTTGTTTCATGAATCATTACTCTATACCTTTATCCCGCCTGAGACGGAATGTATCGGCCCGGATCAGTCTGCGCCAATCTCATTAAAATCATCTCCTATTAAAGCTACGCATAGGTTACATTTATAGAAAGATCGTGTACTTTAGTCAGATTGAGTCTACGCAGGCTGGTATTGGTCGATATGTTACGCGGAGGCCATAACGTTGGTTTTCTCACTGGGCGCCTCAAAGATATACTCGTATCATTGCCTCATTATCAGATGTTTTGAATTAACTCCTAAAAAACTTATGATAATGTCAAAGATCAATAATATTTAAAGTATAATGACGTCTTACATCAATGTTATCATTATAAGCACTATTTTAAGTGGTTAAGTACTAATACCCGGAAATGCTAATTTAAACCTAGATCGTTTGTCTGATATGACATGTTTAAGAAAACAATGAAAGTAAAATACCTTGACGGTTTGTTTGTGGGTTCAGACAAAGAGGTGGAAGAGCTATAATCGTGGTAGGAAACGGAGGAGTGTTCATTTTGGGGGCATTTATTTTATTTTCCATAATGGCTTTTTATACAATCTGTACCTGGATCGTCAATCGTGTACGGTTTACCCTTTACCAAGATCAACAAACACCGCAGCAAACGAATTTGAACTGGTTCAGGCGAGTATATGGACGTTCTCTAAAAAGAAGGGATTAATAAATTAAAAGAGTTGAAAATATTGGGAGAAATAATATATTTTTCTGTTGGCAACAATGTTTTCAAACGTCGACAGTTGCAGGTGTGTAAGAAAGCTTCTGTATTTGTGAAAAAGTAAAGATGTAGCTGAGGAAAAGACTGATATATTAAAGAACGAAATGATAATTAAACAAGAGTTATACAATGTGGCACTGGACATGGACGCCTTTCTAATCTATGAGCCAGTTCACGTTTTGAAAGAGTATTAAAATGCTGACGCCTGAGAAAATGTTCTATTAGACTGGAAACAGTTTCATTTAAAAGTATAATTTAGATATATAAATATTATATATTAATATAAAGAGAACACAAATCAAGACATCACTTTTAACCTAAAATATAAGGTTCATATATTAACGTCAATCTAATGTGTGAAGAATGCATGACGTGCATGTAATAATGTTTATGTTGTAATAATATGTTAATTAAGGACTGGGCCCAGTCTACATTCGATTGTAATTTGTTCGCGCAGACCTTGTCCATTCATTAAACCAGTTCCCAGCTCGGTATGCAATGAATTGTTTACCATCCGCTAGAAAGAATGTTTTTACTAGCGTTCGAGAACAATAAACTAGAAACAACCAAAGAGTCAAATACAGTTCAGACGATCGTTAACTCGGAAACCGACCTTCGGAACTGGGCAACCAGTGTTGATCCAGATGAGCGTGCGCTTTGTGAATTCCGATAAGGAATCTCCTTAAAGTTTTAAGTAACTTTATCTGAATGACTTAAAGATAAGGGTTCGGATTGCTTTCATTAAACACCAGTAAAAAACAATCTCACCGGATCGAAAATTAGTCTGGAAGAGCAGTTACTGAATCCGTAAATAAACAAGTTTCAATTGCACAGAATCGCAAGAGGTGACAAATTGCCATGGTGGCTATGTACAAATTAAAATGAACGATACAGTCGGGATGCAGTTGGCGTTCCAATTTGTTTCAATTTTCTCTGAAAGCATTGTGGGTTCAATATGTCGACATTTAGTTACCCTTTTGTTTAAATTATTTACCTCGCGTAGCTCAACGTATGGCCAATTATTGAACCCTTTCCCCACCCACATATACCTGCAGCAGACAACTTTGAGTCTGTATGTTAGAAAGGGTTAACATATTATTACATATTTAACGCTAATAGTGCCTCTGCTGCTGCATTCGACTTTTGCCACATATTTTGTCACTTTTATTCATTTATTGTTACATGTATTTATTTTATCGAGAGTTTCAATATTTTGTTATTAATTGGTTTCGAAGTTGTCTTCTGCAGATTTGTTGAACGTGGGAGGATTTAGAAAATTGTAATTTACTAGTTGGCACATTCCTTTTTTACGCAAGATGCAGCATACATTTACATGCGACTTTAGAGAAAGAAAATACAGGGAAGGGAGAGTGTTTCGATTAAAGAGAATTTGTCCTTTATCTTTGGCAATTTGTATTTGATTCTTAGATTAAATTTGCTGGATTTAACACCGTTGTTCTTCTTCTTTTGTTTTCAATTAGGGATACTCTGAAAATAGCATCCAGTCAATGAGCACGTCAAGTTAGTACTGAAATATTAACCTTTAATTTTTTGGGACTTTTTCGAATTTAAAGCTTGTGTTTAATTGAAATATTTTGAAACATGTATTCTGTAATACTTTTCATTTATCCCAAGAGAAACTCGTGTTTGCATATTATTTTATCCCTTATCTTATCATTCTGTCGAATGCATGCAGTCGTATCGATGGTGAATCGATTAAAATACGCCTCCTCGTTACGTTTGGTCGCGGATTCGATCCCCGGTCGGGTCATTGCTTTGCCTCCTTTGCGCTTAGGCTTTTATAGCGACGTTGGTAGATTGGTTGTCTAGGCAACGTACATAGCGGTTAGTGTCTAGATTGGTGACCCGCGATGGCTTAACTCCGGTACTCGTTACGATATATAGTAAATAAAAAGTAATTATCAATTAAAATAGGTTATTGACAAAACGCTGAACTATGGCTGCGGTCAAAATGGCGTTTGCCAAAATCATCTCACGGAAACCCGCCAAGTCTTGTAAATATTAATGAGAACCGCTGCATTAAGTGGAAGCCAAATAGGCTTATAAGCGAAAACACGTGTGTTTCCGGGAGCCCAACACGTGTAATGATGTCCACTTATCGACACTTAAACAGACATTACCTTCGGTAAATGAAGTCATACGGACCACGGTACGGATATAAGGGACTTATCGCCGTCATTAAATACAGCCGATAGGTACTAAATCAACGGGGCTACATTTATAGCATTTCGTAATGTATAATGATAATGCTTCGATTACATTTATAGCATTTCGTAATGTATTTATGATACTGCTTCGATTACATTTATAGCATTTCGTAATGTATTTATGATACTGCTTCGATTACATTTAGACGTCCAGATACTGCAATGTCGAGACAGTTGGGCGAAGTAGATCGAAACTGATTCAGCTGCCTCTGGTCGCATTTTACCAACGGACTTTGTGATTTATTCATCGCGTATATCATCTACAAGGTGCGTCGAAATGGAGCCGTTCTTGCCAAGTCTGTAATTAACCCCTGTCATTCAAAATGTTCTAGTAAGTGGGTGGTACGTACGTAAACTGGCGGTCCAGTTCGCAAGGCAGGCCATTGGTGATTTATCTATAGGCGTTTGACCGTGAGAGTTCCACCAACCTTACCTATCTTTAAAGTAATACGCATGGTCCCTATTACAATGCTAAACTTGTTCGCGTCTCAACAACTGAGCCGTCCCGCGAGGAAAACTAACATTGTGGACTCTTCGTAAAGCATCGACCCAGTTCAGCATAAGCATGCCGCGCAGGTTTTACCCGGATAGACACTTTTCGCGTCTTGTGGATTTTCTGTTCCAGAAATCATTATACCTCTATCCCCACCCCTCCCCCTGAGGCGGAATGTGTCGGCCCGGATCAGTCTGCGCGGACAGCGCAGGCTGATCTGGTCGATATAATTCGCAGATGCCATAATGTTGTTTTTTCTCGCGGGACGGATCAACTATTGTTGTTCAGCTAGGTACCTATATATGTCAACTTATTCATAAATTATTCATGTTTAACTTAATATTAGGGAAACAAAACTGATGAAATGTGCTTATAAGTAGTTAAGTATTATTAAGCGCTAAGTAATGTTGGTGGAATTTGACCAAGGGACTATAAGCATTAACCCTTCCCATGACACAGGCGCTGTTTGATGCCAAAGCAGCAGGCGACATTTAATATATATATATATATATTATTGTTGGGAAAAGGAACATTTCTCAAATTGAACATTTGCTCCTTTAACCCTTTTCAAAATTCAAACGCTTTCTGATGCCTCTTCAGAAAAATATTTGTGTAAGCATTTTGACAGAAGGAGAACTTGCTCAAACTGACCAATGACTCCATTTGCCAAAATGTTTTCAATTTTATTGAATATAAGTTTAATCATTTATCGAGAGTTTCCATATTTTTGCTGAATGCTTTCAAAGTCGTCAGCTGTGTAGATACGCTGTATGTGGGTAATGAATCAGACATCCTGTGTTCATTGCGTGTAAAAGGGCACGAACGTTTGCCAAACATTTATTTTGTTTGGAACAGATAACGCCAATATATAGTGAACAAGTGTATATTTATAAAGTATATATCAAGGAATATTAAAACAACATCACTAAGCAAGGTAAATCAATTAACTAAGTAGCATTATGCCAATCATATGGAAAAAAAGTATGTCAAAATCAAAGACACTGTAGCTCGATCTGTAACGGGCTGTTTATCAATGGGTCGTAAGTTCGAACCAAAGCTCGGCCAACATTCTTCCCGACGTTTAACAAACGTCAATGGAACAAGGGTCATTCGTGTTCCATGAATCTGCTTACGAAACAGTCTATGCTGCTTGGAAAGTTTGTTGTGTGGAGAGAACTGGCATGCTGACGTCAGGATAAATGGTCTAGTAGTACTGGTAACTTATCTAGGATACGTGTGATATAACTGAACAATGGTTGAAAGCGGCGTAAAACACCAAACAATTAATCGAGGTAAGCTACCTCGAGACCTAGTCTACTCTATATGCTTGGTTATTAAATCGTTTGTTTAGATTTGACAGAATTCAATA
The DNA here is from genome assembly GCA_031471495.1 of Clinocardium nuttallii. NCBI lineage: Eukaryota > Metazoa > Mollusca > Bivalvia > Cardiida > Cardiidae > Clinocardium > Clinocardium nuttallii. Next base: position 12,973 of record JAUELF010270913.1, on the reverse strand, counting down.
TGAGCTGCGATATTGTGTCTTAGCACATATGCGTACAGTGAAGACTCATACGAGTCTGCGTATCCGCATAGTCTCACGATAGCCTTCACCACTGTATGTATGTTATCTATTAATATATGCATCGAATTAAATATGAGCCAGGTCTATGTATGTTATCTATTAATATATGCATCGAATTAAATATGAGCCAGGTCTATGGATCTTGGGTATTAGTACATATATATTTGCGTGCAATAACGTTTCAGGCGATCTTGTGCATCGGCACTGTCTCGCCATCGTTCGTATGTATTTTATCTATCTTCTCATGATAAAGACATAGAACGGTAGTCCCATTAGTTTTACGCCAAGTTACCTTGAAATGAGACCGTTATGAGACCGTTATGAGACTATGAGACCGTTATGAGACCGTTATGAGACCGTTATGAGACCGTTATGAGACTATGAGACCGTTATGAGACCGTTATGAGATCGTTATAAGACCTATGAGATCGTTATAAGACCGTTATATGACCGTTATATGACCGTTATAAGATACCGTTATGAGACCAATATGAGACCTTATGAGACCGTTACGGAGATCCAATAAGAATCTACTTGGTGGAACACAGTGGTAGGGTGGAAGATCGTCGACCTCTCGTACCAAAGATACTGGTTCGAACCTAGAGATGAGTGGATTTTGCCTTTGGGAGTTTTTCTACACAAACAGCGCGATGTATCCATGAATCAGAAATCGAGCATGATTAATATAAGCTTAAAGCTCGTTTCGCAAATCAATGTAAAATAAATAAGTTAAACAAATCAAAAAGACCCCACATCGTCTGGCGAGACTCAATATTATATATATGCCGTTCCACGAGCTCAGCGTAATGTATCGATTTGTATCAGCGTGCGTACTCCTAAAGGCTAATCCGGGCCCGATACATTCCGTCCCGGGTATAGATGTATAGAGTAATGATTCCTAAAACATAAAATCTGAGGTTGCGAAAAGTGTCTGTGACCGGGTTAGCCTGCGTGGCTTTCTCGTGGAACGGCTCATCTCAATTATCATTAAAACAACATCACTGGTATAAGTGATGACTAATGTTTATTTGTCGGGCCCTTAATAACAGTATGTTGTAATTACACGAAAAACATAGGTAGGTTCTTAGGGTTAATTTGTAAACTAATTTCATATCGTCACTCCCTGCAAACACATTTCCTGTCTTTGAACATATATAAGAGGAAACTATATACCACATTTCTATAAATGAAAGTATATAAGTTATTGAATAGAGTTGAAAAGATTGTGGCAAAAGAAGAAATTGCACCGTTTGCTACAATGTTTTCAAAATTCACATTCGTTAAAATGTGTCTGGTGGTGAAAATGGTATTTAATCAATAAACTTGTATCTCCAAAGTAACACAGTTTTGACGCGTGTGAAATAATTTACTTGTGAATGCACATTTTGACAACGAATAAATAATCTTTGAAACCAGCACTTTCTCTTCGCTCCATGCGGTGCATATGTTTTATTTCGGCATACTGAAAGCATATTTTTTGATAATTGCAGACGCAATGTGACGTGTTTAGTAGGAGGTTGTTGGTCCTCGATTGAAACCCATCAGCCGAAATAAATGAATATTCCAGACGATGAGAACTGCGATATCAGAACAGATGTACATAGTTATTGACACAAATGCATACATAATGCAAATATACAGACACTTTACTTTGAAATGAATAAAGAAAAAATCGTGAATGAAAAAAGTGAAAAGCAAGAGTGTATACGATTAAAGGTTAAAGTTAACATTTGAGTATCTGTAATCTGATTTATAATGCGATTTATTAATTCTAACTGCACGGTTTTTAGCTCTGTTTTTATTGGAGAATTTCAACGCATGTTTGCATCAATTCAAGTTTGCAAAATGTATTAATGTATTTCTGTCTGGCATTAATATAAACATCTTCAATATAATTTGTTTTACAAGATTGACAACATATTCCGTGGAAGAGCATTAGCGATCCCGAGTGCGTTTATTGATATAACTAAACCCTGTTCCTCAAACAGACGCTTTCTGACGCCCCTGTATCAGACGACTTTTGAAAACACTTTGAAAAAAATAAAATTCGCTCATAATGAGCAAGTTCTTTTGTTTCCAAAATGTTTCAACACAAGTATTTTACTTGTATTTACAGATGTTTACCATACTTTACTTGTATTTACAGATGTTTACCATAGTTTACTTGTATTTACAGATGTTAACAATATTTTACTTGTATTTACAGATGTTTACCATATATTTTACTTGTATTTACTACCATACTTTACTTGTATTTACAGATGTTTACCATACTTTCCTTGTATTTACAGATGTTTATCATATTTTACTTATATTTACAGATGTTTACCATACTCTGCTTGTATGTACAGATGTTTACCATATGTTTTCAGAGTCGTCTGCTGCAGACTTGTGGAAATGGGTTTATAATCGGGAGTGGTTTCATAACAAATATGAGCCATCCTGCGAGAAAACCAACTTCATGGCATCTGCGTAATGTATTGACCTGCGACCGTGCAGACTGTTTCGGACCGACACATTCCGTCTCAGGGGGATAGAGGTATAGAGTAATGATTCCTGAAACAGAAAATCCACAGTAGGTAAAACGTGTCTGTCCGGGTTAGCCTGCTCGGCATGCTTAGGCGGATCAGGGTCGACACTTTACGCCACAATGTTGTTTTCTCGCGGGACGGCTCATATATTAGTTTCATGAGATATACCATACGGATATCAATAGACAGTTAATATGCAAACTGCTTTATCTATCTGAAACTAATGTTAAATACTATAATAGGGTCTCATTAGCGAAAATTGACTGAATGTCTTACTAGCACTCGAACCCTTTAGTCAATATAGCTTTGGTAACATTATCCATTCCCCCCTTACACCAAACCTGAAACAGACGACTCTAAAATGATATAGGCAAAAATGTGAAAACATCTCTAGAAATGAAAGCGCGATATTTAATAGAGTTGAAACTGTAATGAAAAAGTAAAAGTTGCTGGCCATAAGCCTTTCTCCATTTACCATAAAGTTTTAAAAGGTCGTCTGCTGTAGAGGCATCAGAAAGCGCCAGTATGTGGGGGAAGAGTTAAATGTAGTTTAATTGCGGTAATTATGTTATTTACTTGGGAATCCTGCATTGTTGTTATGTCTGGATGACGTGTATTTGGAACGTATATACTACCTTTAGCGATATTTTAGGGGAACGATTAGTATGGAAGCTCCTATTAACCTAACTCTTAGGAATTGCCCCTCTTCTCGTATCTAGGTTAACGGTGTAAAACCCATTTCGGTAATATCGGTAACGTCCCGCAAAACCGTTATATAAGTTTTAAGTATTTAAGGGAGGTTATTTTTGAAATACATGATTACTGTCGATCGTTTAGCTCGAGTTACTACCTAGTTTTAGCCTGCTCGGATATGTTATAGTGATACAGAGATCGCTCAATACTCTGATAAGCCCAAAAGTTGGCAATGATGGGAAGAGCTCAACAGCATTAACTGAACTTGCCATATGTCGTCCAATAATTTTCAAATTAATTCGTTTGACAAAAAGCAATTGTCAGTACTTCCACTATTGTCATTTTTATTGTTTTATTTCTTTTAAATTTCTATCATATTTGAGACGTCCCGCGAGTAAATCAACATTATGGCCTCTGCGTAATGTATCGACCCAGATCAGCCTGCGCAGTACGCGAAGACTGATCCAGGCCGACACATTCCGTCTAAAGGGGATAGAGGTATAGAGGATTCCTGAAACAGAAAATCCACATGAGGCGAAACGTGTCTATCCGGGTAAGCCTGCGCCGCATGCTTTAACTGATCCGGGTTGATACTTTACACATTGTTGGTTTTGTTATCGCCGGACGGCTCATTTGTTGAAATCAGTTAGAGTGCAGTGTCTGCTGACATTATATTTTAATATATCACATAAAACCTGTTTGACATTTGCATCTAACTAAAAGTTCCTGTAACTGCAAGATTAATTCAACTTTGTATGAAACATTAATCAAACGAATCTTGAGAACTAATATGTTTCTCTCTTAATTTAAGAGACGTTAATAGTATATTTTACGTATAAAACAGTTCGATGATGTTAAGCATTTTCCGATATTTCACCTTTTGTATTTAATTCAACGCCCAATTTAACATGAAGAAAATGATCGTGTCAGACGAGAAGGAGCTCTACAAAACAAAATATATTGTTTGTCATGGGCTTACTGGATGTTTATGTGTCTTTTTGGTAAACAGCGCATAGCTTGTGCGCAGCATCCGCCCAGTGCTTTGGTTTTCATGGAGCACAGCTCACAAAACGAATTGAAAGGGAATTATTGTATGAAAACATATAAACCGCACTTATCGATCTAGGTTCTTAATGAATCAATCATTTAGTTACGATTGTTGCGAGCCATAATACTACATGTAGCACAAGGCTTGCCATAGCATTCATTGTCTGTCTGCGCAATATTTAATGTCGAGATATGTCTTTTGACAACAATCCTTTATGTGATCCATGTACGGAGAGTCATTAATCTCAATTCGATAGTAGACTCTTTTATCACATGGCATTGCTTGTATCATTATATGTCACATGTGTAATATAATATGACCGAATCACTATGTTTGTATTCATCCGCGAATGTTTACAAAATGGCAAATAACGTGTATCCGGTAAAAAACAAACGTCACGTGGATGGACGGTTTATTAACAGTTTATTAAGTATTATAAGTTTGGACTATTTTCTGACAGTGAAATCCCTGTTTTTCTTGTTGTCTTTCGTCATGTAATAAAAAAGAATCTGACATTCGTTGTTATTGCATAAGCTTGTATTGAACTCATCCAAGAGATGTGTTATTAAAATCGCCAGAGGCTCGCTTTATAACACATTTCTTGAAACTGCTTTATAAAACTTTATATGAAATATCAGATCCTATATATACCATACGGTCGGATCCGATTCAGAGAAGATCTCGTACATTTTCAGAAGTCGATATTTGCAACATGGTAATAAAAAGGAAATTTCCCAATGCGATTAATTTCCCTATTCCTGCAAAAACTTTAAATTAAACTTCATTTTTCACAAGGACTAGTTCATATTATTTCCAGATTTCAAGAGAAAATAATGTTTTTGCAGAACACAATTAATAAAACAAATGTGACATTTTGAAAATGACTTTTATACCCAATGGATATGTATTTCTTTAGTATTTCCCATTTAACCATGTTATGTTCAAGATTTCTCGATAACTGACATATTTTTCGATTATTTTGGGATCGGTTTTTTGTTCCGCTGTCAGCAATTCTTTTAATATCATATTTTAGTAAGGTTTGCAACCGATCTGGTAACAGTTTGAATCCTTAACGATTTATTTAGTATAGCCATCGGTGTTCCTTATAAATAAACTTCAATGTCTTAGTTAACGCTTTCCCACCTGCATACGTAATTTGACGCCATCAATAGCAGCAGACGGCTTTTGGAAAAAATTGTGGCCATAGGTGGAATTGCTCATGATGAGCAATTTCTCCTTTGGCAACAATGTTTTCAAATTTGTTTAACAATTAAGCTATCTTTTATTGAGATTTTTCATGTTTTTGTCACTATGTTTGGAAGTCGTCTGCTGCAGATATGCTGTATGTGGGAAAGGATTGACTTCTGCACCTTGACTGTCGGGGAGTCATTTGTATCAGACAACCGACAATTGTACCAGAGTCGACATATTTTATTCTTCAGCTTGTACCCGTGACGTCACAAGTACTTAACACAAAGTAATAATTCGAAGTAATAATATTGCAATATCGAGCCGCGTCTAGCTATTTGGGGTGAGATTGACTCTCCGTAATGGTAATAAATAAAGGTAAATTGTCCTAATGTGAATGCAGTTACAATTCAGAGTTTTGTCAAGGAAATGATTGATTGATTGATTGATTGATTGATTAGAGTGTAACGCCTTTTTTAACAATTTCTCAGACATATTACGGCGGCCAGTGCACCTACTCATGTGATTCCTGGTTTTCTCACACCAGTACTCCACAAAACAATCTTCCCAAGCAACTGGCTGCTTTTCACCATTGGAGAAAGACAAATGACACATGTCGTATTGACTTTTGTCAAACGACGGAAAGAATGTTGGCCGAGCCGGGATTCGAACTCACAACCCCTGGATTGACATTTGACTGAGCTAGAAATACATCAATGTCAAAAACACATGTCGACGAAAAATGAAGTATCTGATGAGACTTTGCGCATGCGCAGGCTTGCCTGAATCTTCACTGTTTTCATAGCATAACATGTAACACATTAACTATAAAGACGCAGCTTAATTGTAGTATATATATATATATATGCATTAAGCGACTATAATGTGTAGTAAGTAAAACATTTAACTTACATACAGATTGGTTCATACCAGATACTTTTAAAGATAGCCGTATTGCATGAGTTACTTGGCGTTTGATTGTGGTTTTGACATACGAACCGGTGTAGCGTGAAACTTCAGAGATCGAGAAGAAATTGAGAAAAACCGGAAGTATCGTAAAAAGTTTGCTATGTCGTAAGAATTTTAAGATCTATTGTCGTGAGAAAGTAGAGGTTGCACGTTGATCACATGTTGTAGCTATACCTTTAACGATAAATATGTGTAGTTAGTAGAACATTTACCCCTTCAGTAGAGGTAAATGCAGGTTCACTCCCTAGTTCGTCCTTACCAGATACTTATACAGATGGTCGTTTTGCTTGGTCCCTTTATAGCTCGGTGTGGTTCCAACTTTACGACATACGTACGGGTGTATCGTTAAACTTGAGTTTCTTGCTATGTGGTGAAAATTGTAATATATATTGCCATGAAAAAGAATACGGTGCACGTTGACATCGTGTTGTTTGTCAGATAATACAAACCGATGTCACTGGTATGACGTTTTCTTGAAATCGTCGTTTGTTTGCTTTCATGGTTTACATGGTTTAGATGGGCAACCGTTGTTCAGTACAGTATAGCGTCGTAACCCGGGAAAACTAGCACTACCCTAAAGCCAGCGCAACAGTTGAAATGCTATCGCCGCAAGCTTGAGTGATAATGATGGAAGTCAGAGCGACCATTTTGAAAGTCTTCATTATGACGCGACTGTGGTTTATACCCTGGCTTCCGGTTCTCGAGAGTGGTCGCACTGAAAGTCTACATCACAGAGGCGGTGAAAAACGTAGTAAATCGCCATTCACAAAATATGTTGCATAGCTCAAATTGACAGCATTTGGAGAAATATTGTATTGACATATGGCTATTCAGTAATGCGGTCTGATTCGGAAGGTTGTTCGGAAAGTTGTATTCGACTGAAGTAAATTATCGTATAAACATATTTAATAGAAGGTATGGCGGAGCTTCGTCACAGTATTCCGTTTCCCACCATAAACACAGCAACACTATGCAATTCGTGTGCCTTATGCTACCTATTTGAGTTATTATCAACTGATTGTACGACTTCTCTCTGTTTAAGTATAACATGATTGATTTTTATTATGGGTCGGAGGACAATACTTATTGAACAAGCAATTGAATTTGTAAAAAACTATCTGTAATAATTTTAAAATTTGTTTGTGATATTTCCTCACCAGGACCGGAAATGGCGTTGATATAAACTATAACTATTTGGGCCGCGACAAACGAAAATGGACACCCGGTGTTTCTAAAACAATGGCAATTCCGATCAAATCGCACAGTTGTATAGTTGTTTATGACCATGGTCGATGCTAGGAAAGACTTTTGTATTAAGTTTCGTTGTAAGAAGGCCAGAACACATGGATAGGTACTCTGTGCCTTGCTATGAATGAAACCTTATTGCCAAAAGGGCGTTAAACTCCCAAACAATCAGTCAATGGTCATGAACTATCTACAGAGATTTCACGGTTGATTGATTGTGGGTTGTGTTTTTTTGTTATTGTTTGACGTTGTTTTCAACAATCTTTAAGATCGGAGATCCCTGGTTAAGTTACCAGTACTACTGTGCCATTTATCCTGACACCAGCCAGTCAGTCGTAATGATAACCAAAAAACCTTGCGCGCAAAGAGAGCATCCATTACTATCATGTTTAAAGTCTTGAGACTTAATAGATACAATAAAGCATACTGACGAAAGGTACTCACCTGAATGCATAGATACGTGGGTTCATCAACATGTTAACCAGTCCCAGAATCTCGTAGGTGGGTTTACACGCGGCGTGACAGATCTGTTGATTGTGGTTGTGTTTTATGAAGTAGACACATTATTGGTGACAGGAATAAGTTGTATTTATGAAGAAGATACGTGATTGGTGACAGGAAATGTATTTATGAAGAAGAGACATCATTGATGCCAGAAACAAGATGGGATGGTGCAAGTCAAGTGGGTACTAACCATGTTTACGGAACATTCCTCCCTCCCGAACGTTGTATTGTATCATCGACATTCACATGTGGCTTTCGTTTTCGTCATCAAACAGCATCGTCTGCTAGGTTCCAATACGATGTGACTACAGTTTGTAACGCTACGTACTTACCTCTGTTTAAAATCGAGTCGAAATAATGGCAAATGTTCAAAGTAAATCTACGCCAGGGGAAAATGTCGTTTATAGTATTTTTCAAGAATTGTCTGCTTTGAACACGTCTATTGAAAACCACGTGACATTTTTCTAAAAGAAAGATTACTTTCAATAGGGGTTTTGAAAACATTGTTAGGGAAAGAGGAGTTGCAATACTCTTTTCAGAATTCGTCAAAGGGTCGAACAATTGTTTTATTAAAGTACATTTGAAATGCGTTTCGTAAATTCTCATCTAAGCGCTGGATCGAGAATTGTTCATTTGTTGTTTTCATTAACAAGCACAGCTATTGTCTGAAAGTTTACGATATACTTTCAAAATTGTGCTAAAGACCACTTTGGATTATAAATTCCCTGTCTACATCAATCACACTTTTATTTTCCCAATCACTCGCTTTCTGCAATTAAGACCACCTGTGAACAAAGAGCAGAATGTTGTCTTCCCAAAGGCTTGTCTTATACACTTGTCTTATAAACTTTTCTTATACACTTGTCTTCCCAAAGGCTTGTCTTATACACTTGTCTTATACACTTGTCTTATACACTTGTGTTATACACTTGTCTTATACACTTGTCTTATACACTTGTTTCACTGTAGGTATTACCATAAACATTGTAACATTGACATACTATTGCTTGATGTGTTTAGAACTGGCGCGAGGAAAGCATACAGTACATGTATAGATAAACTGACCGCCGTGATATGACAGAAACCTTATTGAAGACAGCGAGAAAAATAAAGCTTTGACATAAATTGCTTGGAAAGACTGTTGTGTGTAGTACTGCTGTGAGAAAGCCATTACACGCTTGGATATATAAACTGGCTGCCGTGATATGACTAGTACATTTTTGAAAACAGTGAAAAGATAATAATTAATCAAAAAGCTTGAAATCGGATATCCTTGACTTAGATTGACCACAGGATAGTGACCTAAAGGCGTGGCGTTTTACCGCAGTGATTATTCCGGGCATATATTATAATACATGCTATTGATAACTGTTCTTTGTCAATCAACTTTGTTCCTTCAGTTGAACTTTTACATAAATTTGAGCCATTTTAAACGATAATAAATCTAACGATGTTTTACATTAATTAAAATTATGATCTTATTGCATACGCGTGCACACCTTCAAATATCGCTGTCGTTCTCCGTAGATTATATAGATTCCCGCTATATGACTAGATCTGCGAAATATAACATTGGCATAACAAGACACTCATGTTCAAAGCAAAATGAAATACTTGACGGATTCTTAGTTGAAATAGCGCTATGCGTTTTTAACTATTTCGCTGACAAAGGTGTTTAAAGCCTTTTGCAAACAATGCATAATTAGGCGAGACAGCTTGTAATCTGCATTGCTTGCCACTTATTCATTAACTGTTATCAAAAGTCCTACAGTACGAAAAATGGAACGGTTCAATTTTCAACATGGAAGAGTCGACTTTGTTGAATTCGGCAACGAAAGAGTTTATACGATGAGATGTATTTTTTGTAGGACGCGGTTCCGATTCTTCACCGTTTCAGTGACGGATGTAGTTGCCTTGTGTTGACTTTAGTTATCGTACTAATCAGTTGCATTAACTTGGAATCGTTTGTCTGTTGACAAACAAAATTAGTAGAACCGGGTCTGTCTGCCCCACATGTCTGCTAAATATGATGTACATGTTTATGGCAAGCCGTTATACCATATATTCTTATACATATCGTTTCTTCTCTAATGTAGAGAGAAAGCTTTCTTTGATTAGAAATGAATATTTCTTTTAGATAGATGCATCTCTACAAAGAGAGATGTACAATGTATATCTCTAAATAAATATATATGTATGTATATATCTTATATATCTTGATATAGAGATATTGATTTTGAGATATCTGCCTTTTTTTAGAGACATCACTCTTGCATAAATATATTGATAATTAGGCATATGTCTTAGATATAAACATCGATTATTTTCAAAGTAACTAAGATGACTATCACTGTTACAGAGATATATGTTTCAAATTGATATAATTATCTTTCAATGAGGAACAATACGTCCCACGAGAAAACCAACATTATGGCCTCTGCGTAATATATCGACCCAGATCAGCCTGCGCAATCCGAGTAGGCTAATCCGGACCTCCCGTCTCACAGAAGGCGAAACGTGGCTGTCCGGGTAAGCCTGCTCGACATGCTTATACTGATCCGGGTCGATACTTTACTGTTTAAGTTAAAGAGATACCTCTCCTAGTTGAGTAGACATTTCTGTACATTTCTGTGTTCAAAATTAGATATTGTTTAAGTTTAAACTGAAAAAATGTCCATATAGAATATATATGTCTTTATTAATCAACGAAATATTTGTATAAGTAAGAGAGCTCGCTCTGTCATGAATATCAGTTATTTGGATTAATGGTTTAGGCTGGCGGACACTTCTCTGTCACACTTTTCAAATTAGACATACTTTTATAAAAACGGTCAATAGTAAACAATACAAATATGGCTGAATTTGAATAATGTATATCCCCTTTCCCTCCTATAGACGCTTTCTGAAAATATTGTGACAAAAGAAGAAATTGCTAAAAACGAGTACTTTCTCCCTTTTATCACCATGTTCATTTATTGTTCTTTTATTTCATGGGATTTTCTGTGCTTTTGCCTTGACGTTTTCAAAGTTGTATGCTGCAGATTTGTTGTATGTGAGAAAGGTTCATATAAAAACATTATACCGTAGAGCTGCACAAATAATCATATTTATTTAGTCTACCAATAAACAAATTACCATAAACCATATCGATATAGAAATAACAATTGTATATACGTTTCGGTTATATTAGAGCCTTTCCGTGTACGAAAGTACAAGTTGGCATTTGAGCAGTCTCGCGAGAAAACCAACAGTGTGGATGCTGCGTAATGTATCGACCCGGATCAGCCTAAGCATGTCGCGCAAGCTTATCCAGACAGCCACTATACGCCTCCTGTGGATTTTCTGTTTTAGGAATCATTACTCTATACCTGTATTCACCTGAGACGGAATGTGTCGGTCCGGATTAACCTGCGAGGAGTGCGCAGGTTGATTTGGGTCGATATATTTCGCAGAGGCCAAATTCTTGGTTTTCTCGAGGGACGACTCATTTGTTGAAAGTGCACAATAAACTCAGATCAGCCTGTACATCTGATCAATTCAATCAAAACAGACACAAATTATGAATAGAGTAATCTTGGTCAGAATGTTGCTGATACATGTACACATAGTGATCTGGGTCTACACTGTTTACTAAAGCCAGTTGATACCGTTTCAATGGAAGGGCTAAGTTTATAATTTAAACCACTGTCGATGAACACAATTACGCACAGGCGCTATAAACACTATTTCACTCTACTGATACCTTTGTTTTAACTATATCAATATTTCCCTAAACGTTTAATAAACCCGACCAAATTGAGGAATAAGCAGCATTTAATTATTCTTGTCGGGTATAGGTTTAACAAAGAGGAATTAAAATTACCAGGTTTATGACCCACATTCTTGTCAATGGAGTGGGAGGTAAAGTCGGTGTAAAGGAGGTAATAAACCCGGAATGTTTTGATTATGAAAAGTATTAACTTAATTTCGTAGCTGATGAGCCCATAGAATCTCGTAATGGCCTCGCAATAAAAGTGACTTTAGATATGTTTCTTCTCTATGTTCTAGGTATTGTATCAAAGGGATAGGCCCCATTTGATTGTGTTTTACGTAAGGTGAAACGGTAATACCTGAAACACGCAATTCGTTCACAGTTTTTAACCCTTATCCTGCTGCAATACATATCGTCATAGATGACAAGACACGAGCTGAGGATCGCATATATATTTGTTTATACCATTTATCAGTAGCCTTGTTGTAAGGCATTCGCATTTTGTAGCGGAAGGTTGAAAGTTCGAATCGCAGTGATTACTCTAGCTGAGAATCCGTAGAGACAATTTACTTGACATAAGCTCTGATATTTGAAAAAAATACCTTAAATTGCTGTTTCCAAACTTTAACGGCAATTAATGTTCGATGAATGGCAAATGTCATTATGACTAGTGTTATTGGTGTTCCAAAATATGTTGCAATAAAACGGCAGTACTGTTGAAAACGGCGTTAAGTGTCAATGAATGAATCAATCAATAATTAAATAAATCAAACAGTCAGTCAGTCACTCATCTATCAATCAACCAATCAATCAGTAAATTCACGAGCGTATTTGTGGAAGACAGTGGTTCATAGGTAGAGCCCTTGTACGAGTCCAGTGGTTCATAGGTAGAGCCCTGGTACGAGTCCAGTGGTTCATAGGTAGAGCCCTTGTACGAGTCCAGTGGTTCATAGGTAGAGCCCTGGTACGAGTCCAGTGGTTCAT
>JAUELF010270903.1:0-10864 GCA_031471495.1 Clinocardium nuttallii | reverse complement strand
AGGTGGACTGGCCGCCGTGATATTACTGGCAAATTGTTAAAAACGGCGTTAAACCACAATCAATCAATCAATCAATCAATCAACCATCCGGATGACCATTGCGTGGATGGACTACATTTCAAATATTCTTATTGCTTTTAAAAAAGGTTGACTAGCTGAGCCAAGACTAGACGAGATTAACTTTGGACGTGGGTTTGCTAGATCAAATAATCATATTAAGACTTTGTAATCTTATTTAGTCAGTGTCTGACTTGATTAAAGAAACGGTATCATAAGTTTGCGTCAAGGAAACCAATTTATACTGTAGGGTTGACTGCAATAAGCTTTAATTGTTCCATACCGCCTTTAAAAAAATATAATGGAAGTACTACAAAGCGAATGATTATCTTGGTTTACAAAGATGTTGTTTTTGAACTGTCGAAACATTGAGATAGACGCTGTGATCAGAGTATAGGTGTTTTTTTTTCAATCCGCCTATAATGATATAATTACAAAGTACACACAGTGGCCCTGTCCAAATGAATTAAATATATAACGGCGCTCCATAAAAACAATTAAAAAGAATTAGGTACCATTATCAGAGGAAAATATAAGGGGCGTTATCTTGTCTTTCCCCCAAAATATCGCTCGTGTTACACAAACAAACCACATGTTGTGGACACTTAAAACAAGAAATATCTTTAAAAATGATAAACAGCGATCAATATGAGAAAACACTAAGAAAAAGAACACGACCGAGAATACGTCACATGACACATGACTGGAGACTACGCGAGGCTCCCAATAGGTGTATACGTTTCAATTGACGATACATAACTGAAAACGTATTATGTTTTAAAAATGATTAATATTTGGGTCTTAAATATTATATTTCATACATTTTCACTGTGATTTATTTCACTGAAATTTATTTCTTAAGGAAAACAATTAAAGGTTATTACGCTAACGGTAATTGTCCTAGAGCATCATTTATTCTGTATTCAGAATTTAACTGCAGAATAACATTGTATGACATTTTACCATAAATCGTGACATTGAGTTGTTGTGGTGGGGCTTAACGACATTTTCAACATTATGTCAGTTATATCACGGCGATTATATCCCTTAGTAAAAAAAACCAGTACTAGGTTAGGAAATGTTGCCTTCCCCAGGAGCACTTCGCAATGACAACAGCGCCGCGACAGGGGATCGAACCCAGGATTGCCGACGCTAAGTTAGGTCACGGCGGATTCCCACAAGTGACATTACTACGAGCTTGATGGTTTTATTTGTGATACTATGGAATGCTATGCAATTAACATCTCCTATTAGTGTTTAACTTTATCGCACTCTCTTTTTAAATAAACAAGAACAATAAGTTTCTCGTCAATGCATGAATACAAATTAATTTCAGGTCATACTAATAAAAACATTTATATTACATTAAATCATACACAAATATATAAATATATAAGCATGTACATACATACATACACATAGACATAAATGTATACATACACACACTTACACATATATACAAACCAATAATAATACTGATAATAATATTAATATTGCTCATTATATAACATTTATTAATATACAGAATTCATAAGTGCTGATAATCACACATAAGAAATGCTCTATACTACCTGTGCAATTATGATAAAATGATGTTAGTTTAAAAAGAAAAGAAGTACCCGAACATGAACAATGCATGTTCATAATGAAAGAATCGTTCATTATTTTTAATGATAAGGAACAAAGGCAAATTATGTTAATTCGTGTTCGTCAAATCCTCTGAAAATCTTTTTACAAAAAACCTACGATTTGTCCTCAAATTAGCTGTACATGTTATATAGTTAAGCAAGTTTCATTACGTTTATTGCAGATTGAAATGTCTTGTTCGCTGTCATTTAAACATCATTATACGAGGGAACGAGCTTGTTTATACCAGATGACTTCAACTTTCAACGGTAAAAAAGCCCGGTTATCGTAACACTTAAAAGTACTGCAGCGGTTAAAGGATATAAAACTGTGACAATATATAGTGTTATTGCAGAGATCACATGCTCTGATAGCATACATAATAAACTGTTAAGCTTCTTAAGGCCCGTAAGATAGTGTTCACTATAATTATTATATCCTAGCAGATTGTTTTAAGAGACAGAGTAAAGGAACAGTGCGATATCCTACTGTAGTTCTTTCCGAAAATACTGTGTTGTCCATAAACCCTTTCCCTACATACGGGAACAAATCTGCAGCAAACGACTTAGTAAATATCTTGACAAAAGTCTGACAAATCTCCATCAAAGATAGCTTAATCGTTAAAAAAAAAGTTGAAAACATTGCGGTCAAAGTTGAAAAAGCAATTTCACCTTTGGCCACAATGTTTTCAAAAGTCGTCTGCTGTTATTGCATCCGAATGCGTTTGCAGGTGAGAAAGTGTTAACGTGCTCTGTGTAAAGCATCCATACACACAAGTCCGTCCGTCTTGAAAAGGACAAGTACTTGACCCCTAGTTGAATGGGAACTCGTATCGGGATTTTAACCTCATGTTTACCACTAGACCAATGGACCAATCCAATTTGAGTCCGTCTGTAGGAAAAGGTTTGCATGTCTGAACTGTGTATGTTCACATCATTTTGTGCATCTACTCAGTCAAATCGGTATATGCATACTATGACATAATCTTCTAACATGCGTAGGTAAGCAATATGTGATCAGAAAACAATTTGAACCTTTGCACGGGCTTATATAAATGTTCCATCATTAAACTTTCGATACTATATTGAGAACAAACTTTATATACATCACCCTAGAAAATAACGATATTAATAAGCTTGTTCACAATTTTATTTTAATATTTAGATCACTGAGGATTCGTGGAACATACGTTCTTATGCTTGGAATAAATGTTCATATGTTTGGAATTTAATTAATGTTCATATGTTACCATTCTGCTTTACATATGATGGACTTTCAGCCAAAATATAAGCTGCGTCCAAGCCCAAATGCCATTCACAGTTTTATTGTTGTGCATTACATGCCAACATCGCTAACAATACAACACGAAATCGACTCCGTATGCAGTATTACTCCACTTTGTCTGCGAATTCTACGGTATCCTTTTTGCGAACGTTGTAACGACAATGGATGACCAGATATTGTTTAATTACTATAGTTCTTTTCTGCCGTGGTAGCACCATAGACACACCCAACTGCATTCAACATTCTCCTTGGGAGTGGAGACGTCCACGAAGATAACGCCCCAATGAGGAACGTTGGGACAAAGCACACTGCCACTTGCAAAATGTGGGTGTATTAAGCTACTACGACCCTGATCACTCGTTAACCCTTTCTCGCATACGACAATTCTGCAGCAGACGACTTTGAACAGATTTTGTCAAAACATAGAAAATCTCTTTAATTGAATGGATAACCTATGACAAAAAGTGGAAAACATTGTGGCAAAACGAGAAATTGCACGTTTTGTGCAATTTCTTTTTTTGTCACTATGTTTTCAAAAAGTCGTCTGCTGCAGAGTCGTCATAAAGCGTCTATATGAGGAAAAGAGTTAAACTGACATCATCTATATATTAAAGGGTGGATGCTTTTCTCACTACATACACAGTCTTAATCAATACATTACAATACAATAAATCACAATAGGTGAGGTATTGTGAAAAACAATTTATAGAGGAATGCCAAAAGTAATTTGGTAACAGCACTCTCAAACGATGCAGACAAGCTACGCTTGTGAATTTACATAGACTATTCACGATTTCATTGCTACAATCAAAGCACTGAAAGTGCAGGAGGCAAGGGGCCCCACTGAATATCACGGATGTCACTTGAGTATGGATTTACCAAGAACAATTGTCGGTCACTTTTTAATGTCTGTATATTAAATAATTAGTTGTTGAAATGAGCACAAATGTGTTTTTACAAAGAAATATTTACATTGTGCTTTTGTGTATAACCTAAATTAGACCAAACGATAGCCAGTATCGCTTATTTGCATTAAGGCTAAGTTGCCCTGTACCATTTGGACTCAAATGGTGGTACAAGAGTCCGCGAACTGCTTGCCATATTTCTTTTTTATCAATCAAAAATCCATAAACATTGATTGAGGGCATAAAGTAGAGTTTGACCATAGGAACATAAATTGAATGAAGTATTTTGAAAAATTGGCTCAATATGTTCTGAGGTAAAAAATGTTTATGAAATTATCACTTTTTGCATAAGGGGTGAAACATACACACCTTTACGCCATGGCGCTTTGTGTCTGACAAAAGATCACCAAAACTTCTACACGTCCTGACCCTATTTCCTGATAAATTAACATATTAGTGTGGGGCACATCTGCTGTTATATCATATTAGAGCGTACACGTTGAGTGCATGTCGAAAACCTCAGTGGAATATTGCTTAACTTTCGTAAAAACCGAACGTGCCAACAATCGGATTGTGTTGACCCGGCCTCAGTATGCGCGGACTGATATGGATCGATACATTATGCAGATGTTTTAATGTTGGTCGGTTTTCTCGCGGGACGGCTGATATTACGAAGAGGTTAAAGACCATATAACCATTTGTTGATAGTAAAGGTGTATATACATTAGTTCATATTTAACGAGTGCATATTGTTGGTAACAGTAAGTGAATAGGATATTAAATACATTTGTTAATGAAGACTCTTGCCCGAATAATATAAGTAATACATGTATATGCATATTTAGTGAAAACGTCAACTTTTTTCGTTTGTTGATAAGCTTGTTTTTGTTTTGTTTTATTATAGCCTATTTTTCTTTTTCTTTGTGATTCTCTAAAACAGTTTAAATGAGAGAATCTCCTAGAAAAGCTTATTGCTTTCTGCTCTATCCTGTTTATATTTATATTTGATATGAAAGTGTTATAAGATGTACATGTAAATTTGAATATAAAGAAAATATTGTTTAAACCAAACACAACGAACTAATCAATCAATGAAATAGATAAACTTCTCATTCACCTCTTGCACTAGTTCAAGCTCAAATCATAGCAGTTTATATCCCCCAAAACGACTGATTTTTATCAGTTAAATGACCATGAAATGATGTATTTATGTTTTTGTATTACAAAATGCATGTATATGTATACGTAAATTAAATATATGTATATGTATATGTCTACTAATAATAACAGCTTTATTCAGAAAGGATACTCATTTAACATAGTACATGTATGCAAGCCAATCTTCCAATCTTCCTCAAATATAAACAAAATAAAATATGAACAAACATGTGTTACATATGAAAAAACACAATATTACATTTAAACAAACATATTTAAATATGGTATTAGAATTGTTATGTTTATTACTGTATCGTAGAACAGCCACCGATCCAAATGTGTTAAGATTCTTGAAATACAATTACAGTACAGTTGTCATCGAATTAAGATCTAAATACTGGGATTTGAAATACTGAACAGACGTTGAGTTTTGAATATATAAGGGAAGACATTCCAAACCTGATGAACCCTAAAACATAAATGTATTTCGATATATTTCCAAGTTAGGTTTTGGTGTATACAACTGGAATGTATTTGATGAACGTAAGAGTCTGGTATGATTGATTGATTTGGTTTAACGCCGTTTTCAACAATTTCTCAGTCATATCACGGCGGCCAGTTCACCTATAAATGATTTTTCCTGGTTTTCTTACACCAGTACTCCACACAACAATCTTCCCAAGCAACTGGCTGCTTTTCCATATTGACCTTTTAGTCCATTGGTGGAAGACTTATGACGCATGTCACATTAACTTTTGTCAAAAGTCGGAAAGAAAGTTGGCCGAGCCGGAATTCGAACTCACAACCCTTGGATTGACAGCCCGCGTCGTTACCGACTGAGCTACCGAGGCTCGGCAAAGAGTATTGTATGACAATCAAAGGTAAAAGTAAATGCTTTCCTTAGGTAATCAGTGGAGTTTCCAAATAATGTTTTAAACATTTGATTGGCTTTCTATAATCATATAACTCATTCTGGAAAGTCATCCATTTTAGTTCAGCAAACATTAAAGATGAAGCGGTGATAAAATAACAATCAAGGATTACTCGAGCAGCCATTTTTTAAAGCTTCAATAATTTGTCTTCAATGTTAACTGTGCAATTTCCCCAGATAACGAACATTACAATATGCATTAAAAAAACGTCTACGATTGTCATTTGAGAGAAATAATTCAACACGTGATTTAAATATAGAGATAAGATATGTATTTTGATACGGTTATTAACTAGCAATTTACCACTTGAGCACAATAGTTAGAAATACGGTTATTAACTAGCACTTTACCACTTGAGCACAATAGTTAGAAATACGGTTTTTAACTAGCACTTTACCACTTGAGCACAATAACTTCTGAGTTATGATTTGGTTTTCTGTGTGATTTTAGCGATCTCGGGATTGTTATGTCGCGAACTCATAAAACAATTATTTTGATATATCAGAGTTAATGGGCATGTGATTAAGTTGGCACCGTTGATCTATATACGTGCAATAAGTCATTGGTAATTGAGGCAACAACTACGTCGAGAGACTTTATGGTCAATTAAATGAACAATGTAAACTTCAATCGACATATTCATGTTAACATTATGAAAGTTAGAGAATTAATTGGTGACCCACTGGAATTCAACACAAAACATATATGAATGAATCAAACTATACATTATATGCAATTTATCTCCACTATCATTTCAAATGTTTCTTATTTTACATATGCATGAAACGTATTTGTTTTTTAAATTCATTTAATAGAAGAATGACTCACCTTTAGTCAATACGTCGTTTGTACGTCCATGTACAATCTTTTCCATTTGGAAATTATGATACGTAAATATCTATGTTTTAAAAGGTTCCCTGTACCAACAAATTCCTCTTTAGTTTCTAACAAAAAAGCCCATGAAATCCCGTAATTCACTGTTCACCTGTCATACTTTAAGGATACTAATTATGATAATAATTAATTTTCTAATAAAACAGGGACGCTCCTTTCAAAAAAGGGGCTCGCTGTATTAACGAAATTTAATTCAGACAAGCTTGTTAGTGCATGCGAGCTGTTTCGCCAGAGATTTGACAATTTATGTAAATATAACACAAACTTGCAATCTCTATTTTGCTATAAATGTAGCCTCAACTGTGTTTACACATTTCTAGTTACTAGGCGTTTCGCCGCAACTATGGCACACGGATTTATTATTTTGCTTTTTTTTTGCTTCACTTTCCTTTTTAGTTTAAACCTATTTATTTTACATCGATTGTGAAACAAGCTTTCAGTTTATATTAATCACGCCATATCTATGCTTCCTGGAGACTTAACCAGTACTCGCGCCGTTTGTGTGTACAAATCCAGGACCTGCGAATCACGGGACTCGAACCCGGGACCTTTGGTACGAGAGGCAGACGCTCTACCTCTGTCAACTATGAAACTCGTACATCTACTTTGATTTTTACAGAGATTTTCAAAATTGTCCCTCCATATTTAAAAACAAATTGTATTTGGTAAAGGGTTGATATACAGATATTTAAAAATCCAGCGATATTGAATCTCTGTATTACACGAACCCCTTTTTAGTGTACCGGGGTTTCAATCAATCTGACACATTGTAACTATCATTCAGCACTGTCGTAACTTCATCGCTTTATAGAATGTATATAAGTCTCTTTTACATCTACGTATGGATTGTTCGTATTCATTGATGAGCTTAACACTTTCTCTATATAGACGTCAATTGGGAGCACACGTCTTTTGTAAACATTATAGAAAGAGGGAGAAATCGCTAAACCTGAGCAATATATGTTTTTTTTTATCCCACAATGCTTTCAACTTTTTATTCAAAGATAGATACAGCCATTTATTTAAATACGTTTAGCACTTATCCCCTGATTTATCTCCCAATCAGACAACCCTAATGTAAATAACGTCATGAAGTAAATAGCAAACACGGAACTAGCTGAGGGGCAAATGTTTTTTGTTATGTCTTCCTCAATGGAGTTGACCTCGTGTTGTGCAAAACGGTGAAAAGGATAGCCTTGGTGTGTGTTTGTTTTTAAGCGGTTTTATGTAGCTTTCAACATTTTTGCAGTTACAACACAGAGCTTTTATGTGTGAATTACCAGTAAAATCGAGTGCCTCTGAGGGAAGCCATTGCTACCATTTGGTGTGGCCTGATCGGGGAGTCAACCTTAGTCAGCCAATCCCGCGACAGACGCTCTAACAATAACACTAAGGATACTGTCGGTCAAAAACGGAAATAGGATGTCAAATCACAGACGTGATTCGCTGCAGTAGCACACACTCGTTTTAATATGACTTTTACATGTAGTCTAATATGACTATTACAGGTAGTCTAATATGACTATTACAGGTAGTCTAATATGACTATTACAGGTAGTCTAATATTTAATATGACTATTACAGGTAGTCTAATATTTACATTTCCGAGCTAGAGAAGCGTTTACTATGACTATTACAGGTAGTCTAATATTTACATTTCCGAGCTAGAGAAGCGTTTACTATAACTATTACAGGTAGTCTAATATTTACTTTTCCGAGCTAGAGAAGCGTTGATAGCCGAGTGTTCTGATTAATTTAAATTTAAATGAGACGTTCCATGAGAAAACAAACGTTATGGACACTGCGTAATATATCGACCCTAATCCGGTCCGACACACTCCATTACAGGGAGGTAGGGATATAGAGTAATGATAACTGAAACAGAAAATTCACAGGAGGCGAACAATTTCTGCCCGGATAAGCCTGCACGGCATACTTAGGCTGATCCTGGTCGATACTTTACGCATAGTGAATCATTCTTCAAAACACATGAGTAGGCGAACTGGCCGCCGTGATATAACTGAGAAATTGTTAAAAACGGCGTGCCTCAATCAATCAATTACATAGACAAATACAAATGCAAAACAAATTCAAATTCAATTTCATATTGTTATATATACACCATGAAATTTAATTATTCGAAGAGTATACACTTTGCTATATATATTATATTTATAGTCCTAGTCCCACCCAACTCCAGGACTCTCCCGGAACGTCCCGGACTGAAATATGGCTGATCCGGGGTCAGATCCGTGTTGGATCCGGGCTTATCCGGGACAGTCCGGTTGGTCCGTCATGGTCCGTTACGATCCGGGACACCACTGTGTAAAATTGCCGTGGTCATCGGGACCGTGCGGGAGGATTTTTCAGTAGCGACCATGTTAGCTCCGGGAAGTCCGTAGTTGCATCGTGTTTATCCTGGGCAATCCGACATGTCGTGTTGGACACGGATCACCCAGGAGCATGTCGGACTATACGCGGCTCATGCCGGACAAATGTGACACAAGGAGGTACCACAAATATATCAAACATTCGCGTTGTGTTTCGACATGTTATTACTACGATTAAAACAACTAATATCGTGCTACAGTAAATACATCAAAATACGTCTCTCGTGTAAGAGTCTAAAAAGAGAAGCGAAGCCCAGTAGTAGAGTAGGCAAGCCAAAGGCCCAAAAAGCCTAACGGAAAAGCCGCCTAGCAAACAGCCTGCGTCGCTTATATACCTGGCTTGCTATCACCTTGGTTACATCGTGACGTAAACGCTCAGGTATAGAGAACTGCTGTCCGTGGCAGAAAGTAGGGAGCCATTGTGTTACACAAAGCACGGATGAACACGGTAGCGACACGGTAGCCACCCGAATAAGCACGGACTGTCCCGGATGAACGAGATAGGACTACATATTAACAAGGTGACGTTACGGATTGGTCCCGGTGGTCCCGGAGAAGACACGGATGACCCAGGATGAAGACGGATCTTCACGGACCTGAGTTCGAAACCATAAAGGGATGCGTTTTCGGATGTATTTAATTCTGTGTTTGACTCCGCACCTGTCACACCTTATAATATATATTGCCGAGATGAGTCTCACGAGGAAGAAGCGACTGCAACTAACGCAACAACAGAGCGAAAACGCAATTATAATGGTCCGTGTTGGGTCGGGGACAGTCCGTAGCTGATCCGGGATGGTCCGGGATGGTCCGGGACGGTCGAGGATGGCACGGTGTCATCCGTGTTGACACCGTGTTGGGTCCGGGATGGTCCGGGTCATTCCGGGACGGTGCGTGGTGCTGCCGTGATACGTGTTTAATCCGTGTTTGCTCCTTGTTCATCCGTTGTGGTGCCGTGTTGGGTCCGGGCTGATCCCAGGTGTGACGATGTTTTGCGACCGTTGAGCGACCGTCGACTCAATTTCATCAAGGATCACCAACGATCAAGATATCTCTAGATCCGGGGTGTTCCGTGTCCGGCTTCGGTAGGACCTAGGCTTGTCATTCAAGTTTAAATACAGCACAATAGCATTTGACAAAAACATATGAAAAGAAATGTTGCTCTTTATGTAATCGTGTAAAACCTCACGGATGAATATGACTATTTCTTGCTTCAAAAGCATATTTTATGAATTTACATAACTTTTATAATGTGGCTGGATTTTCAATTCTCATAATATGCATAAACTCTTGCATGCTTGGCTTGACATAATAGTAAAGTTATATACATACACTGAATGAGACGAAACATGGCTACGAGGAACGTAACTAACTGGTGTTCTATTCAATTAAACCTCTCACGAGCTCCTGCTGGTTCATGAAATAGTCATCGACGCTATGTGGGAGACAGTGGC
The DNA here is from genome assembly GCA_031471495.1 of Clinocardium nuttallii. NCBI lineage: Eukaryota > Metazoa > Mollusca > Bivalvia > Cardiida > Cardiidae > Clinocardium > Clinocardium nuttallii. The sequence continues at coordinate 164 of JAUELF010270903.1, read as the reverse complement.
ACAGAGGTAGAACGTCGGCCTCTTGTGTCAAAGGTCCCGGGGTCGAGTCCCGTGATGAGCGGGTTCTGCCTTTGGGATTTTTTCACGCAAACGGCGCGAGTACTGGTTAAGTATCCAGGAAGCAGACATCGAGCGTGATTAATATAAGCTTAAAGCTTGTTTCG
>JAUELF010270892.1:0-10865 GCA_031471495.1 Clinocardium nuttallii | reverse complement strand
CGAATCATGATAAAGTATTCGAATATTCGACTATACGTTCGAATATTCGACTATACGTTCGAATATTCGGACATTCGTTGCCATCCCTATTATTAACCTTTCCAAGCTGCAGACGCATTTTGACGCAATAGCAGCAGACGACCTTTGAAAACATAGTGGCCAAAGGGGAAATTGCGCATGATGAGCAATTTCTCCTTTGGCCACAATGTTTTCCATTTTATTTAACAATTAAGCAAATATTTTTGGAGATTGTTCTGGTTTTTGTACCATGTTTTCTATGTCGGCTGCTGTATATTTGCTCTATGAGGGAAATGGTTAAGATTCCTTTAATGCTCATCAAAATGGCCGTACATATAATTATTGTAGACCTTTTGAACTTCATATATATAATACAATACAATATATCTTATTGAACCAATAGGCTATACCAATACTCCTTTGGGAGACGATTTACCTGCGACTGCGAGATGGAACAGGAAGAAGTAAAGTCTGGTCCTCTTTTTATATCTATAGATGATGACGATGACGAAAATATTGAGGCTAATGATGAGAATTGTCCATAAAACTGTCAGGATCAAACCAATTAGGAAGTATATCTGAAATAGACAATCTGAATTTTGAAAAGGTCAGGATTACATCAATAAGGACGATCAGCTGAAAACGACATGAGTGAATGTTTGAAAGGTCAGGACTACATCAATAAGGACGATCAGCTGAAAAAGACATGAGTGAATGTTGAAAAGGTCAGAATTACATCAATAAGGACGATCGGCTGAAAAAGACATGAGTGAATGTTGAAAAGGTCAGAATTACATCAATAAGGACGATCAGCTGAAAAAGACATGAGTGAATGTTTGGAAGGTCAGGATTACATCAATAAGGACGATCAGCTGAAAAAGACATGAGTGAATGCTTGAAAGTTCAGGATTACATCAATAAGGACGATCAGCTGAAAAAGACATGAGTGAATGTTTGAAAGGTCAGGATCTAGCCAATCAAGAAGTATATCTGAAATAGAAGACTTTGATATGACTCACTGTCTAACTCCAGCTCTTTGCTCAGAGGCAAGATTTTATCATCCTGTAACGCTGATTATGTGTTAATGGTGCCATTACCAGATTCACAAGAATTGCAGTTTTATAGGCGAATTCACTACATGGTCCCGATTATAATCTTATTTAATGCACATACACTTGACGAAATTCACGAAAATTAAAATTACATTTTCAGTCTGTATAACCGAGTCGTCCGCTACTAGTCGTGGTGAAGTGGATAGCGAATCCGAAACGGACCTGACAGATGAGCGTTCGATCCCTGTGCGGGTCATAACACCGACATTCAGAATGGTTATAATGATTTTAATGGTAGCGGGGATAGCATTACGCATGTTGGCTCGATTTCATTATATATATAACTGATGGTACTGATTTATCTTACCTAGGTATCACTGTTAAAGGCGGCTTTAAATACAAATACAACATTTACTTTAAAAAGGTATGATTGTCTTTCTCTTAATTGTTAAATCCACTAAACGATACATATGTCCAGACATTCAACCTTTTGATTGTAATTAACTTACCTATGTTAAATTGTGTTCATATTTTGAATCATCAAGATTTATAGCAATCCATATCATTCCTACAAGTCCAAAATTTGTATCACAAGTTGGTATCAAGCAATTGATCCGGTAAAGGAATGAACAGGAGTTAATATGACTTACGAACGTATCATAAGCGTGTAGGGAATATATACATAAGCGTTTCTTTAAATCAGATTGATATATTAATTGGTGTTTAACGCTACCTTCAAGTTAAGTTATCACATGGTTTCCTGGGTAAGTTACTAGGACTACTGGTACATTTATCCTGACACCCGTCGATCAGTCATAATGCTAACCCCACAACCATGAACGCCATAGAGGGCAGCCATCACTACAATTTTTAAAGTATTTGGGGTAACCAGACAGGGGATCGAATCCGCAACATCCAACACCCGATGTGAAAGCTTTACAACTACACCACCAAGGGGGTCCCCTAAATAAGACATGGAAACAACAATGTACATGCCTGTTTGGAGACCAACTTTCAACCGTCCATTCAATTATTATTATCTTCACACATGTATGCATGTCTAACACATGCACAATAGAAGTCCGATTCAATTAACGCAAGCTGAAACGTTTGGAAAAGTTCCAGTCCGCAGGGAACTAAATATGTATGACACTTATTCATTGTTCGTTGCTTTCAAAGAGGCTATAACATAGTTCGTGATCTTTGTAATACCCCGAAGAGGGCATTGGGCAGAAATATTGAAAACAAGAGAGTTTTTCTAGTGCAGCAGTATCCTATTCGGTTATCCATTCTCCAACTTGTGCTGATGACATGTAAACGACGTCATTAGCGGTTATAAAGGGAGACTGATTTACTGTGTGATTGGTTACTGTCTATCGTCCAGTGTTATTTAGATGAAGTTAATATTGTTTTCACCTATGGTACTATCGAGGATAAACGTCACGCAAGGTAGTGCAGCTTTCTGGCGTTTTCTCTTGTGTGAAAACACATCAGCAAGCAACTGACTACTTGTTCACATAGAATAGTTTCCCATTTGTTGAAAACAAATGACGCTTGACACGTTGACTCTTGTCAAACGCCGGAAAGAATGTCTTCGGATAGTGTGCTCGCAGCCCATTAAGTGTGTCATTAATTGTGTCTTCAAACACTATATCGGAAGAAACATTATCAGGTTTGATATGCAAATATTTGATGTTGCGTCATGATTAACGAGGCAATATGATTATAGAATTGCGTGTCTCTTCCCGATTCATCGGTCAGAAATATTAATAAAAACATTCTCATTGTCAGAAGTATTGATTAACACGTTCTCAACGTCTTATAGTTACATCTCGGACTCGAGCTGTTAATATATAAACCTGTCCATGGGTAAAGATAGACACAGACATTTGTGATAAACGAAAATCCAGATCACGTCGTGCTTCCGAACAGTCTGACACGTCTGACACTGTTAGCGTATTACTTACACTAGCTTGTTGGAATATTGCCAACGTGTACGTGTACGCAAGCACGGGCTATTTAGTCGTATTTTCTACGTGTTATCAATGACGGGCTCTTCAGTCTTATTTCATACTATACATATTGCCAACTTGTACGTGTTCGCAGGTCGTATTTAATACTGTACACATTACCAACGTATACGTGTTCGCAAGGACGGGCGCTTAAGTCGTATTTCCTACTTTACACATTGCCAACGCGTACGTGTTCGCAAGGACTGCCTCTTAAGTCGTATTTCTTACTTTACATATTATTTTACATATTAATTAAGAACATACATCACTTTTAAAGACACCATTGGAACTGAAAAGTATGTACTTTTAAACTTGAATAAACGGGAACGTTCATTGTTATCTCAGTTCAGATGTGGTATTTTACCGATAAGAGTGGAAATAGGACGATACGTAGGCGAGCCCCAGGAGCAAAGACTTATATTGTAATCAACAACAAATTGAAGATGAAATACAATTTTTAACTCTGTGTACATTTTACAATGATATTAGAGCAGACGTTTTTAGTGATCAATTTTCGAATATACAGTTTAATGTTTTGAGTGATGCGGATAAATTTACATAGCTTATCAGAAACGTTCCGAGAAAAATAGCTAAATGCATAATTTAATCTTATATGATAAGACGAAATGCATTATATAACTAGTCTCATTCCAATCTATATGATAATATGCAAATGTTTGACATTTATTATTTATTTATTGATGATGTTAGTTATGCCAAATTAATTTCAAGTGAAAATTATATTACTTACTAGTGACTTATAGGTCCATTGGGCCGGGTGTTTTCTTTAAATTTCTATAATTGTATACCATGTTACATGTACACATGTCACTTTAATAAAATATTTACTTACTTACTTACGTATCGCCAACTTGTACGTGTTTGCAAGGACGGGCTCTTATTTCGTATTCGCTACATTACGTATTGCCACCTTGTACGTATTCGCTAGTACGGACTATTAAGTCGTATTTCCTACGGATGGCAGTTCCCTGTTACGTTTTGATACAACAATATGGACTCAAAATGTAATATGATCATACTAAGAAAAATGCCTATCTATACCAATCCTTCATTTATCAAAAACGGCCTGTTTGATTTACTCTTAACTAGAATGTTCCGTCTTAACTGTCCAATTGTACATAATACATGTTAATGCCCAATTTTACATTGATATGATACTTCCCCATTGTACATATTCATTCTACTGCCCTACCGTACACATAGACATTTTACTGCGCTATTGTACAATGACATATTACTGTACCATTGTACATGTACATTTAACTTCCCCATTGTGCGTAGACATTGTACTTCCCCCATTTTACATATACATTTTACTTCCCCATTGTGCGTAGACATGTTACTTCCCCATTGTACACTGCTTCATTGTTCATAGAAATAACACATTATATCAGTTGTATTATGAAAACATTGTCTTATGCTAGACCGAACTCATGGTGAAACTTTCTGTGAAATTGAATCTTCGGTGGCGTTCAGAATACCACTGTCGTTGATTGACATATTCATCGTGTCTTTTGATGTATGCATTATTTTATCTACGTTCAGCATGAGTATGGTCTATTTAAAAAGTTTTTTCATTGAAAATACGACTAGCATTGTAATAATCCAAAATCACTTGATTAATTAAAAAAAAAATATTTTAATTTCCAGTGTAATTATACTGCACTGAGTAGTCTTTTTGTGTGCATTCATTGGACACAATACGTTAACGTTATATACGAAACCAGAATTTGTATCAGGAAAACGAAGTCACTTATGACCAAGATATTGTATTAATCAAATCCCTGTCTATAGTAATATCATTATTTTCCGCATAAATGGACATGCTATTAAATACCACCTGTGAACAAAGACCATATTGTTCTATTCCAATGGGTGGTGTTTGCGAAGCATGTATCGGTTTCCATGTCTATTGAACATTAACTGTATTAACTATATCTCAACTACGAGATAACATCCGAATACGCACTCAATACAATTACACTAATTCACACAAGGAGATGATAGTGGAACAGTGAACGCCGAACCGATTGAAACATTATACAAACTATTGCTACAAACAACATCCATATTTGTCACGATGATTCATTTGAAAATCAATTCTGAATTCGCCACATACAGCCAAGCGTATTTCTTATTAAGCACGTTATTCATATTAACCTACCAAATCAGCTGTTAAAACATCATGTGACCAAACAATTCCGCTGGAATGACCCTGGCCTTTACATGCAAGGTGCAGCATTTACGAACGCATGTTCACGTGTAATTTCCAAGCATAAAACGATAAGATCAAAGTGACAGGTCAAACTACCGATACTTTTCGATAAAGTGACTAATATGCAAACATTAAACTACCAATACAACAAACTTACATCGTCATTTCAGGCGGATGGCGACTAAATTAATTGCAAGCCGAAAAACAGCCACGCTGACCAATAACCGGAAATCACTACAATACGAATACCATAGATTGTATCCGAATGCTATGTAAGGAATTTAAAGCGCTGAAAGTATTCTGCACACCCAGTTTTGCTGGTGATTTGGCATATAGACGAGAGATGTAAGTGCTTCCAAAATGACAAACGTATTATTGAATAAGTGAATACTGTTATACGTTTGTATACTTATATTGCTCTACTTTCTAGTCTATAGTGTTAGACATCGTGTATTACTCAAAACACATGTATAAACGCAGTACCCCATCATTTCAACAAAAGCCGTTGCATAGCATAAACCCTATAGCAAATCATTATATTATTATGAACAATTTGTGTAACTCTATTTAATGTTAATTGTTTCATTTCAAGAAATTTTCAAAATTTTGTCTTGATATTTCCAAAATTATATGTTGTAGATTTGTTGTATAAATTCGCAATGTTTTCAAAAGCCGTCTAGTAAGAAGACATATGCATTAGAGGAAAAGTTTAAATTGTATTAAAATCTACTATCAATTCTTCTCTATAATCCAAATCAGTGCAGAATTCCAACTCGGTGTTAAGTACGCTCACACATGATAAGAAGATAATACGTATGCCCTTCGATAGTTGACTAGTGTAAACAGTGGGGAACATGATCAACACATGTACGCACACTATCATATCAAGATATACAAAGTTAACATTATACAAAGTTAACATATTACAACAGATTGTATGAGGATTCAGTCAACTTGCGACAAGACTGAGTAAATGTACGGGCTCATCTGGATCTACAGCAGTCTCAACAGTCAACATGACCGTTTTCGTTATGACGATCTTATATAACTATAACGATCGCAACGGTGTTGTAGTGATCAATCGTCCACTATTGATACGGTGGGTTCGATCCCCGGTCGTGTGAAACAAAATTCTTTATAAATGGAAGAAATTGCTTCCCTTCTTAGAATCCGAAGTGGGTGAGTCCTGCACGTCAGGAATTATGAACCGGTTGGCCTTGGAAAATGCACATTGCCTAGCCTATCACTGATTTGTTTACCCAGGGGTCACGAATAAGTGAACTATCGACGTGATATAACTGAAAGAACCTTGAAAATGGCATCAAACCCAATAAAAGATAACTGCTTTGCACTCAGAATTATAGGGTTAACGATTTACTAGATGGTGCTAGACTAAGTTCTGGTTATTAGACCAGGAATTCCCCTATATAACTAACTTAACACTTGTTAAAAGCGTTAAGCCTTGGTCAAAATTTGTGGTATCTATGTCTTGTAGATGTCGTGAGGTCTTGCGACTAGCGTGCGATAAATATATTGTCGTATACGACTGTCTCACGAATGTCTGACAACTATCGTGTTTACTATGGAACACACGGCAGCCCTGTGTTCCATAGTCACAAAACTCAAAATTGTTTTGCGAAACCTATATAGGTTTCGGCGAAAAAGCGTGCGTTTGTCGGTTAACTAAACCCGCCGTGTGTACTATAGTAAACACAACGTAAACAGTTTAAGCTATGCCTATCAAACGGAACGAAATATACCTGTTTTATGAATGGAAAACAGGTAGAGCATGTTTGGTTAACCGACTAAGGAACGGTATATCGACAAAACCTATATAAGTTTCACAAAACAGGTTTTGAGTTTTGTGACTATGGAACACAGTGCTGTTCAAATTGTTTTCCATTCATAAAACAGGTAGGATGCGTTCCGTTTCATAGGCATAGCGTAAACTTGTTTACTTTGTGTTTACTATGGAACAAAAGGCAGCCTGCACCTCCCCAACACAACGACCGGTCTCAATCCTTAGAGGTAATATGACCGTTCGCTTTTAATAAATTCAGCTTAACATATGTTTCAAGTTGGAAAGCATTTTTTTAAACAGATTATTAGTCCTCAGTTCTGGTGATTGTTGTACATTGGGAGTCCATTGGTTGATGAAATAATGATGTATACGTTGTTCTGTTATATTCATGTTGTTAAAATAGTCATGTAAGTCTAGTTTGATCAGTATGGCTTTTAATTCAAAGCACTAATTGTTCTCGCATACACTATAATCATGTTGAAAAACCTGTTTGATTAATCTGTTTTCATCAATTAATATAAGTCTGTTCCAAAATCAGATAATTGTCAACCACTGTCTAAACATGCTCGGTATCCATCCCGTGTCACCAGTTAATGCTACCACTGAAGCAAATCTATATATATGAGATAATTTATAGTAGTAAATTCTGACAAAGCCTTCCTTCCAAAACATCCCAACAAAAATAAACACCCATAATGGTAGCCACATACGTTTCATGCCTACATATCTTGATTGAATTTCGGAGCACTAATGCAACATAAATAGGTAATATAAACTTACACTGCTTCCTAACTGATATATCTTTATAGATTTTTTAAAAACCCTAAAATGTCTTTGTAGCGAACAGTGTAACTTCATATCAAACTGTTAGCTGATATGGCTTCACACCGTGCGTAAATCCCTTGCGGTTTGTGTTCGTAGAGCGCCGCTCACTGTAATCTATTAAAAGCATTATACCTGATTCAAACAGTTTTATTGTAGTCTTTTCTGTGATCTCCTTACTATACAACATTTGAATATTTTTTATAAATTATAGAGCCTGAACATGACCTACATTCATTGTTGATTATGTACATGTATGTGTGTACATTTTGTATACGAGCCGTCCCGCGAGAAACCTACCATTATGGTCTCTGCGTAACGTTTCGACCCGGATAATCCTAAGCATGCCGCGCAGGCTTAGCCGGATATACACTGTTCGCGTCCTGTGGATTTTCTGTTTCAAGGATCATTACCTCTATCTCCCTGAGACGAAATGTGTCGGCCTGGATAAGCCTACGCGAATTGCACAGGCTAATCTGAAGCGATATATTACGTAGAGTTCATAATGTTGTTTTTCTCGTGGGGACGGCTTAAACGTTTGTAGTATGAACATATAAGTGCATAAGAAAACAAAGTATGCCTTGACCCAAATAAGATGGTCTGTTTCGTCACTGATAGCTAATTCCCGAGGGCAGGTTTGTCTTAACGCGTGGATAATTAATCAATTTTTCGGATGAAGCAGCGTGAATGTCGCTTCTCCAGACATTCTTATTATCTATATTCAAATGTCTTGTGTCCTTGAGGATATTTAGATAGACACGTAAACGGGCTATAAGGAACGTATGTGTGGTAAACATAGATAATTCACTCCAGACACGCGTGTGTACATTCTAAACCGTTTCCGACATTTAAAAAATATGCACTAGACGACTTTGATATATTTAGGACAAAAATGCAAAAATCTCTATAATAAACAATATTATTATTGAATAGACTAGAACACATTGTGGCAAATGGAGGAATTGCTCATACAAGTTTACCTTATATTTTAAAGATTACTCCTTGAACTGGCTAGATCTGTCAAAGCTCGTGGATGAAACATCAGATTAACCATTTCCCACGTACAGCAACTCTGTAGCAGACCACTTAAACAACTTGACAAATATATGGAATATTTGGCAATGAAAGCATGCTTATTACATAGAGATGGAAACAATGTGACAAAATGTATTCAACTTTATTCAAGCCTTGTCTTTAAATTTATTGACGCAATTCATAATTTGATTGGCTAAATGTTTTCAAAATGTCTGCTGCAGATCTGTTTTACTTGTTAAAGGGAATTTGATATTTCCTAGTATCTGTATCTAACTTTTTCTCGTGTCATGTCTTAGCTTTTAAAAACACTTAAGCTGAAGGTGATCTATTGGGCAATCTGACCGTCGTCAATGCGTCAGTAACGTTTTGCTTTAGAGATTTCTCCTCTTAAACTACCAAGCCACTTTCAAATAAATCTTGCACAGAAATGTACATTTCAAAAAATAAAGAATAAAAAGTGTGTTCAACTGTTTGTGTTTCGAAATCAGAAGGATGTAGTAGGAGTATCTCCTCTGAATCAAAAATACGCCGTCAAGCTGTTGTTTAACACATATTTCTAGTGTGGGTGGAGTGACGGATGACGCTGATCACTCTAGCATTCGTCGAACAATCTCGAAATCAATAACCATCTTCTATAAAAGCAATATTGCGAATATGTATAAGTTTCATTTTCTTTGTAAATCGATAATTAACGTTTACAAGATAGTTGTTTATTGAATTTTATCTGGTGGTTAAAAGAATTCCATAAATAAAAGATGAGACTAGCAACTTCTTTGATATTTTATTGAACCCTTAATTACTGTCATATAAAATCAAATATTCAACGTGTGCATTCCCATTAATCATTTTAAGTAATTAATGGAGAGTCAGTTTTCTGCTTGTTAATGGCTTTATCGACAAACTTACCCTACGAGATGTGTAGCAACGATGAAAATGTTTTAAAACAGCAATGCATTGTACTTATAAGGATCAAAGAGCGCTGTTCAAAAGATATTGTGTCGCCTGTTTTCCACAAGATATCTACATGTTTTCATTTTCAGCATGGGAAATATATTCGAATTATAAAGCTGATATACCTGTTTGGACGATTTGCTTTAACGATGCGATCAAAGGACAACACATTGCAATGGTACATTCGTGCGTGCCTCGTTATGTCCCGAGTCAAAGGATTTCTTACAGAAGAACGCGAGTTTAATATCCAAATCTTTCAATAAGATCCTAAATAACATATTTTTAACCACTTAAAACATTTTGCAAACCTACCGAAAATGTTTGTATGTGAAAGAATGCTTATTACATAGAAATGAAATCAATGTGACACAATGTATTCAACTTTATTAAAGCCTTGTTTTAAATTTACAGTAAGTATAATCAAGAAACGTTTATCATAGTCACTTTTTTCCTTGATTGTTGATGGACTTTTGCTAATTTCAATGCTTCATGAATCCTTCAAAATTGTATTCTGAATTTGATGACTGCAATATTTTAAAATATTTAGTGGGAACGTGATTTTGCGATAACATACATATGGGGAAAGGAGCCACAGTTTTTTATTGAGTAAATTCTAAATTACCCCATAGGTTTACCACTGTGCAAAAACAAAAGATTTTATTATGAAATTGTGAAGTCTGGAGATTTAACTATTTCCCACGAGCGGACACGTTCTAACGCAGCTGTAGCAACCAACTTTTGAAATAGTTGTGTCATAAGGTTGAGAAATTTCTCCTTTTTAGAAAAAGTTTTCAAATCTATTTAATACGGAAGCCTATTAGGGCCATTTTGTATTAGGTCTTAGGTCTTAGGTCTTAACTCTTAGCTCTTATGTCTTAGGTTTTATATATTAGCTATTATGTCTTAGGTACATTGCGCGGCAAGATGTGTGGCAGTTG
>JAUELF010270881.1:0-10866 GCA_031471495.1 Clinocardium nuttallii | reverse complement strand
GTTATAATGCTAACCCACAATTGTGACACCAGCCAGTCTGTTATAATGCTAACCCACAATTGTGACACCAGCCAGTCGGTTATAATGCTAACCCACAATTGTGACACCAGCCAGTCGGTTGTAATGCTAACCCTCAAGTCTGAGCGCGAAGCCAGTTATGCACACGGTTTGAGATGGTATAAGTCAAAATACACCAAATAACTCCCTTCTTTGATTCCAAGTCAATTGACCAGTTTCAGCCCTCAATTGATCTTATAAGACTGCATTACGTGCCAGCAGATCTGGTACAACACAGTTTGTCATGAATTCTAAAGGTATGTTTATATTTTACTGTTCAAAGGCAGCTTATTAATTTGGTTGATTCTGTGTTTAGGTCCATTTGCCAAAACAAAAACGGGCGGGTAACGCATTGTTTTGTTTTCAACACCATCCGTCACTGAGCTAACTTTTGACCGCTGTTGTAGATAACTGTATATAGTAGCATTGTCAGTAAATAAACCAATACTCTCACCGGTTATTTTAATTGATCATAACTACCATTACATTTATTGTTTGACTGTGAATGATTGGCTGATATGTTAATTGATTAGTTGGGTGATTGGTTAGTTAATTCATTCAATTATTCATTCATTCGCTCGTTCGTTCGTTTATTCGTACATTCATGCATTCAATCATTTGTGCATTCATTAATTTATCCATTCATTCGGAGGATTGACGATGTACTGGTTGTTCAGTTGGGGGACCGGCTGATTGATGGATTGAACGATTTGCTCGCAGTTTGATTACTTTGTTCATGGTTATATTATGTCGTCTGCCAGTTCTATTTGAATGCTGTATGTGAATGTAACCTTTACTTTTCGTTTCGGTAAAAGATTTTCAAACATACATGTTATAATGATCACACTATTACACAGATTTTATTTTGCATCCGTGCTACATCTCCTTTCAAGTAAGGTGCGTGGTTAGCGGTTGCAACATTAAAACATATCTCAAAACATACGGGATAGGCAGTGATTGATAAAACTATCTGTATAAACACGATTCGTTCAATTATGTTTTTATTTGATAGTATATGATTGTACTCATATAATTGGGTTAGTCCAATTATACCGATTTCCTTTTGTAAGTATTTAGACTTATGTCAGTGCAGTGACGGATTATCGTTCTATTAACATGCATCGGTGTAGAATCCTTAATATTATGTGAAATTATCTTTATTGATGTTTAAGTTCGGGGATAAAATAACTGCATCTTGTACAAATTGTAGCTTCGCTGTGCTCGCACGAGACCATCAAAAAAATTATATGTGTATATATATGTATATGTACATAGACTGTATGTACCTCAAATTAATAAGAATGAGTGAATACATAGACATTACCTTTATATATAATGACATATAGGCCAAATGCGCCGGGTGTTTTTCCAACAAACTTTGTTTTATGTCTTTTTATATGTTATACACATGTCACTTTAATAAACGATTTACTTACTTACTCACTTACATTACGAATACTGACGAACTTGGCAATGTAACGCGGGTGAACAGCCTCTTCTCCCTCTTTATTCCCTTAAACACAGGCTTTCTATGCCCTGGATCCTGCACACGCATTAAACCTTTCCCTTATATGATCATTCTGCAGCAGACGCATTTGAACATATTTTGTCAAAAAATAGAAAAATCTCTATTATTAAATGGATAACCTGTGACTAAAAGTGGAAAACATTGTGGCAAAGGGAGAAATTGCTCGTTTTTAGCAATTTCTTCTTTTGTCACTATATGTTTTCAAAAAGCCGTCTGCTGCAGAGGCGTCAGAAAGTGTCGATATATGGAAAAGGGTTAAGACCCACTGCACATGACGACGTTTTAAGACATTTTGGCAAAAGGAGAAATTGCTCAATTTTTCCTTTTACCACAATGTAATCAACTTGTTTCCATATCGATATATGTATATTTGTATTTCTTTTTCAAATGTGTCCTTGATGTTCTCAAAGTCGCGCTGTATGCTCACTGTATGTGAGAAAGGGTTAACAATCGATTACGGCAATCAATGCTATCTTGTTATATAAAACGTTTATAAAAGAATAGTTTTATAACTGTCGTATCAGGGTAGGATGTGTGTCCCGAAGTAGTTGATATGAAAGCGAAAGTACTCGCCAGCTAATTCATTTTTCAAAAATAAAACTTGAAAAAAAAAAAAATAAAAACAGGAATGCAGGATGGTCGTTCTTAATAACCAGACTGTTTCAGGTAACCCGTATTAGTTTAACCCTTTATCACATACGACAAGTCTGCCACATACGAATTTGAAAACATCTAGGCAACATAATGGGAAATGGCAGTGTATACTGTTGGAACCATTATGCATACATCATAAGTGAAGCTTTTCACCTTTGGCCACTTTATTTCCACAGGTCGTCTGTGGCAAATGCGTCAACAAGGGATGTTGAATTATTCCGCGTGATTTAGACGTAGTTTTACGATTGTTAAGGGCGTACTGACAAAGAAAAAGACATTGCACAGAACGAGCATGTTCAGCGTCCATGTTTGTTCAATCATTATATGATATATATACATTTTTAAGGATATTTTCACACGTTTTGTCACGATGTTTGAAAGGTCGTCTGCAGGTGAGTTCTTTAAAATTGGTTGAAACACACTATGTTTGTCACCTTAATTAGGTTTTGGTTCCAAGCTGTGTGATGTGCAGCCACCTATCAATATAATTGAGCCGTCCCGCGAGAAAACCAACATTATGGCATCTGCGTAATGTATCAACCAGATCAGTATGCGCTGTCCGCGCATACTGATCTGGGCCGACACATTCCGTCTCCGAGGGATAGAGGTATAGAGTAATGATTCCTGAAACAGAAAATCCACAGGAGGTGAAACGTGTCTATCCGGGTAAGCCTGCGCGGCATGCTTAGGCTGATCAGAGTCAACAATTCTTATTGCATGGTTTCAAAACAGAAGATTGAGGGTTAAAAGACATCGGGGTTTCAGAAAAGTCGAATGAGGGCTATTAGACACCGGGGTTCCTTCATTATACATGGGTGTTTACTTGTTCGATTCTTTATAGGTAATCAAACGTGCCATAATTAGCATAGGTTGTGAACTAGATCCATACTTAGCGATGATATATGGGACAATTTGCAATCCGAGGCTTGGACATCGTGGGTATCAGGTTTAAGAGTTGTTCATAGTGCTCACGCCCCTATCAACTGTGTGTTATATTCTAAAGACTTTTAGTTCGGGTTCAGTTAATACTTGTACTCCTGGGATTCACAGGTTATTTATAGGTCGATAGGTTGTAAGAATAGGAGTAGCGATAGAAGGGTATCAATTCAAATTGATCTATGTCTGTCTAGACTAGACAACGTTTGATCAGGATCTACACTTCTTGAGAAGTAAAACGTAACATCAAATTAGTTATTACATAAAGTAGCACTAAGCGAGCTCTATCGATATGAATCTATGTTATGAATATATTTAAGAATAACTCATTTAGTATATCTGCAAATTAAGTAATTTGAGTGGTTTTGTCTATCAGGTTATATTTAACATTATATTATTACTTTATATTCAACAAGTATATTACGATTATAAAACACTTGGTTTGACCTTTTTAAGCACTTTCCAACTTACAACAAATCGGCAGCAGACGACTTTTAAACATTTTGACAAATACATTACCATTCTCCGTAAATGAAAGAATTGTAACGCCATTATTTCAAGATAATTTGGCAAAATGAGTTCAAATGATATTAGTGCTTAGTGTTCAGCAAAGGGGTGAACGGACTCTCCTCGCCATCTGCTTCTCAGATTTCAAGATCAGTTAACAGAAATATAATTTTTTAAAGCGTTGATGCATTCATCATGACTGTGTGGCTATTCTCTCTAATTCCATGGCCATGATCCGATATACACCCTTTCAAATTCACTGGACAAAAGCAATCATCAAATTGTGTCGACTGCATTTAACCTTAAACTCTCAACAACCCTCTCAATTATCAACTCAGCTATTATATAGCCGCAAATAGTGAATGGGTTTTTGCAAAAAAAAACCAGTTTATCTGTCTTTTTCGAAACTTTTAGAGGTTTAACCTTAATTCATATTTATTGAATTTAGTTGAAAATATTGTGACAACAGAAGACAATATAACCACGAACATTCATCTTTAAAACATCCTAGCTTTGATTTTAAAAGTTTTGAATTCAAAATAAAAACTAGTAGCTTGTACCTTCAAACTCGTTTTCCTGTTTGGAAAAAAAAGAAATACAAATTGTAATGGATACAAAAATGATTTCTTTTTGGTCGCTGATGTTAAAGGGCAAACAAAACCTATTTAAAAGAAGAAAAAAAGGTTTCGGAAGAAGTCAAATTGGATAACT
Source organism: Clinocardium nuttallii (assembly GCA_031471495.1). Taxonomy (NCBI): domain Eukaryota; kingdom Metazoa; phylum Mollusca; class Bivalvia; order Cardiida; family Cardiidae; genus Clinocardium; species Clinocardium nuttallii. The sequence goes on along the minus strand of JAUELF010270881.1, from coordinate 6,473 downwards.
GGGTTAACTGGGTTAACTATTTTGTAAAGTGGAGTTGTTGTAAATTATAATGTGAAAAAAAAGCTTTGACCTGCTTTACATCTTTAGTGTCTGATACAAATTACCATGACTATCATCACCTTGAAATTACCTTGCAAACAAGTATTGAATGTCAATGACGTCTGGGCTGTTGATGGGAAAGAATGTCAAACGGTAATGTTATCGTGTGCTCGCTTCATTTCCAAAACAGATTTCACAAATAATCACTACTTTTATAGTGCTGCATTTGTTTCTTGTGAGCTGTTTACTTGAAGGCCTTTCTGTTTAGATACTCGGGTCAACCATTGATATTATTGTAATACGTGCATGGTATGTGTTGACAAATAATATATCATTGTTCGTTGAAAGTATCCGTTATGTGGTGGAAGTTATATGCCATCAATTTCAATTTCAATTTCAATTTTTTCATTCAAATTACCACCGATGATTACAATTCACCCTTTCCTATTGAGAACCATTTTAACCCATCAGAAGCAGTCAAGGTTTAAAAACATTGTTTAACAAGGAGAAATTGTTCATGATGAACACTTTCTAATTTTGCAACAATGCTTTCTGTAAACTAAATTGTAATTAAATGTCTTTCATATATTTGTCTATCTGTTTTCAGTGTCGTCTAGCTGTAGATTTATTGCATGCAGGAAAACAGATAAAGCCTATTGTAGTTGATAACCTTCATCACTGAACTTGATATTTGAGACATCAATATTCAATTCTGATTTTTTGAACTATTGGTATATTTACTAGTGTGTGTATCTTCATGTACGAACATATGCACTCACATCTGAATCTTATAAACAATTTGAAACAATGTCATCCTTTTTCTTAAAGTCTGAAGCAGTCGACTTTCAAAATGTATAGGTAAACAGAGGGAAACAACTTTAAACGAATGCAACCTTATTAAGTAGTATTGCACTTACTAATGCCCAAAGGAAACATTTCTTCTAATTAACTTCTGCTCCTTTGGTCACAATGTCTTCAACATAAGTTAAATGCATCTGCTGCATATGCCGCACAATGCGTCTGCTTGTGAAAAGGGTCAAACGTTGCTGTAGTCTGATAGTATTGTGCATTTGCTTCAATCTAAATTACTCTTTTGGCGATATCCCCGCATACGAAAACTCTACAGCAAACGCCTAAATGAAGTTATCACTATTGCATATATTTTAATATACTTTGTTTATGTTTTCACAGTGTTTTTAAACGTCGGCTGCTGCAGCTGTGTCAAAATTCGTCTATATGTCGTAAAGATATTATTTATGTTTGATAAAATATAACAGTTCGTTCAATCGGGTACCCAAAGGTGTTATTTCAATGGTGCAATATCTCTTCTTTTGTATATGTCTTCAAGTAAAATATCTTTAACCCTTTCTAGCATAAAGACGCGTTATGACGCCTCTGCAGCAGACGATATTTAAGACATTGTGTCAAAAAGGATACATTGCTTATAATGAGCAGTTTCTCCCTTTGCCACAATGCTTTCAACTCAAATTGATAAATAAACTTTTAATAATGGATATTTTACCAGTTTTCGCTACTATGTATGTGGGAAAGGGTTAAATGTGTTTCGGTAATTACTAATTAATTATTTTGGGTGTTGTTACTCTATACTGTTGAAGTCTAAATTATCCGTACCGATAGGCAGTCCCACGAAGAAAACAAATCAATCAAATTTACATTATTTTTGTCTAATTGAATCTAGAGATAATTACATTTCAAAACGTCATACACAATTTAAGAAGTATTGAACGTACAGTGTAACGCTTCTGTTTGTGGTTATGCCCATTTAACTATATTTATTTAAAATAGAGTCTGGACTATTCTATTACACCGTTCGTATTTACATTGAAGTCGTATTCCTTATTACAAAATAATACAAGAGAAGGTTGATGCAAGGCATCAATGTCGCCGGAAAATACTGATTAATTTATTTTTTAACGAACATGCATTCTCGACTTTCACTAGTCTAAACATACACATACTTTTTTCATTAAGAACTAAATCCAGGATTGTTGAAATTCCATATAACCATGCATTCATCTATAGTCTTATTATAGATTTTCATTTTCACAATTGTCATCGCAAAGTGCAGACATGAACATATTTAAACCACAGAAATATCTGTTTCAAGATAATTTTTACTTCTAGTTGAAATGTTAATGTGTATCAAACTTATTCATACGAATCACAAAACAATACTGTGAGATTCACAGTCAACAGGTACGTTGATATGAAAACATTGGCTTATACATTTTATATCCATACATTAGGGTATCTATAAAAATTAACGAAATGTGAACACATTTATCTTGCCTTAAATTTAATTTTCATGTTTCATAACGACAGGTTTCATTTACATGGAGTAAGCTCAGGTTTCAAGTATATGGAGTAAGCGCATGTTTCGTTTACATATCATAAGGACAGGTTTCATTTACATGGAGTAAGCGTTTGTTTCATTTACATGGCGTAAGCGCATGTTTCGTTTACATGTCATAAGGACAGGTTTCATGTACATAGAGTAAGCTCGGGTTTAAATTACATGGAATAAGCGCATGTTTAATTTACATAGCGTACGCGCATGTTTCATTTACATGGAGTAAGTGCATGTTTCGTTTACATGTCATAAAGACAGATTTCATGTACATGGAGTAAGCTCAGGTTTTCGTTAACATGTTATAATGACAGGTTTCATTTACATGCAGTAAGCTCAGGTTTTCCTTTACATGGAGTAAGCTCAGGGTTCGTTTACATGTCATAAGGACATGTTTCATTAACATGGAATAAGCTCAGGTTTTCGTTAACATGTCGTAAGGACATGTTTCATTAACATGGAGTAAGCTCAGGGTTTCGTTTACATGTCATAAGGACATGTTTCATTAACATGGAGTAAGCTCAGGTTTTCGTTAACATGTTATAATGACAGGTTTCATTAACATGGAGTAAGCTCAGGTTTCGTTAAAATGGCGCTGCTCGTGTCATGTATTGCAACCGTTAAATCAGTGTCCATAATTAGCTAGCTGCAGGTAAGCGAAGTAGGAAGTATCAAATACTCAATGGTACGACGTTCTTAATGGCTAAAATGTAATGTGAATGTAATGTTTGGTATATCACGATAATACTTTTTGTTACCAAATTATTCTGTTCAAGATTGAACATATCACAATGAAACCATTTTCGAAACCAGAATCTCTTTCAAAGTAAACATATTCAAAATAAAATATTATGATAAATGAAAAACCATCTAGTTGATTTACATGTTGTTTCATAAAAACTGTTACTCTTTCAAACTTTCAGAAACTTGTTGATGACTGCATGAGTCTGCGGTGTACTGGGATAATTGAATTTCTAATACATGCAGGATACAAGGACAACAGATAACAACAAAGTGTCACAACAACCATTCATCATAGTGCATAGTACATGACGTTATTTAAATGCCGTCCGCTTTAACGTCGCGCCGCCTCTAGACGAATGTTTCACGGAGTTTTGCTCTAGTTATATACAATACAAGTCAACATCATTTACATTGGATACTATAACGTCGCACTGCCTCCATGCGTTGCTTACAATTTACAATCACCGAACGACATAACAAATCACAACAAACATACATTATAGCGTACTTTAAAGTTAAAACATGTCGGTTATTAATGGCCGTCTACTATAACGTAGCACCGCCACACACAACGACATATTTTACGAGTTTTGTCTCAAAGGATATCAATATTCTTTCCGAAGTATGACAAAAGTATATGCAAGGATACAAGTCATTCATCTTCCAACAATGGGCTAACAATCTATGTGGAAAGGCAGCCAGTCGCTTGGAAATATTGTATTAGAAAGCTAGGAAACATAATGATAGGTGCTGGTCGCCTTGAGATGGCTGAACAGTTGTGTGAAACGACACTAGACATCATTCAATCAATACATCACTCTGTCCTATAGGCACTAGACTCAAAAGTTGTGTGAAACAGCACTAGACACCAATCAATCAATACATCAGTATGTCCTATAGCACACATAGTGCTCGTCAAAAGTTGTGTGAAACGGCACTAGACCCCACATAGTCAATACATCAATATGTCCTATAGCACACATAGTGCTAGTCAAAAGTTGTGTGAAACGGCACTAAACCCCACATAGTCAATACATCAATCTGTCCTATAGCACACATAGTGCTAGTCAAAAGTTGTATATCCTTTATGGGTTATTCGACAAGAATGCAGGAAATAGTGTGTTTCATAGGTGTTTTTGCATTGCATGAACAATATAAACAAAGACAAGAAGACCATATATTACAAGTTTGATTTTGTGAGAATTATCCAGCACTTAGGGTTATTACCATTGTATTGTAAATTACTGAATTATAAAACAAAGCTTCTTTGCTGGACGGTTTAGTATACGTATTTTAATTGACCATTTATGACATTGTTATTTTGAGAGAATTTGCACGTGCTTAGCGTTATGATTATTACATAATAAACAATTTATGTATAAACATTCGATGATCATCTTACATGCCTTGATATGCGCATACATTTATTAACATTTCGTGTTTACTATTTATGACAAATGTAACTTTCATGTAATTAGAGTTTCCAGAATAATGTTATACGTGACCAGATCGTAAAACAAAGGATCATGTTGAATAGTTTGATTAGCCTAAGGATGTATGTACATACTAAGGTCTATGCTATGCGAAAGAACACATTCAGAACAGAGGTAACTTTCATCAGTTTAATTGGTAAGATAGATAAAACAGACAAACAGGTGGGGGCGACCACAAAAACAATGTAGGTGTTATCTTAACCAACTATTTAGACACAGTAATGAGTCTACTTTTAAATATTCATGGGCTTATTTTCGGTAAATAAGATCCCGTCCATTGGAAAAGGGTTCACGCGGATCTTTGGAAACAGAATTAATCGAATCAGCCAGTGAAACAGCACAATTAGCCTATACAGTTGACATGTGAGCCGAATTACGAGAACACAAACATTGTGGACTCTGTGAAAAGTATCGACCCGGATCAGCCTGATAACGTTGATAACGTTGGCTTTTCAGTAGGCTTATTTGTTGAATCTATGTAACAGTAATCTTTGTCATATGTGTCATTCTGATCAACAGTAATCTTTGTCATATGTGTCATTCTGATCAACAGTAATCTTTGTCATATGTGTCATTCTGATCGGATATGTATATATGAAAGTTATAAGAATCTTCAGATATATTCAACAAAATAGAACAATAATATTTATTCAGATAGAATATATAGATATAATAGTTTTCAAAGCAGGCGATCTTGACAAACAAAGCAATGTTTTATTGAGGATGAAACTCATTATCCAGATTAAATTTGACAAATATAGCAAGTAGAGAACCACTTTATATATTGATTCACACCTAAGTCAGGCACTGTCTGTATATTTAAATGTGTGTACAACAAATAGTAGAAAAGAACAGAAAAGTTGTGTAAATATCCCGTATAGATCATCTTACGCTTTATCCGTGTTCCACAAAGTATATCCACAAGATACCATACAGTGATATTTATACAGATTAGCATGTGTGGGGGAAAGGGTTGATCATGACCTACTTTTGGGAGACAAAAAGTGCAAAAGTGCACATAGTTACAAGCATTTTGTTTGTCTGATTTTCTAATCCATTTCCGATATAATTATGCCAGACTCGAGTGTTCCTGCAGAACCAGACGACCTACTTAACATGCGAACTGTCTTCAAACACAACGCACTACTTCGTCGTGTTCATAGATCTTTAAAGTACCATCACTTACAAGAGTTTACCTCATAGTATTTGTTACTCGGACATCGTTGACCATGGAAATAACATACAGCATACGCATGCTAATAATAATCTACTTTGTTTTGTAAACACACATACCTAATCCTACTTTTATAAAGCGGTCCGAGGCTTAAAAAGACATATTCTGGAAACTGAAGCGTCTGTCCTTAATGATGATATGATACGGTTAGTTGTAATTCAAATAATTGAGCCGAACTGCGAGAAAACCAACATTGTGGACGCTGCGTAAAGTGCTGTCAGCCCTGATCAGCCTAATCATGCCGCGCAGGCTTACCCGGATGGACACTTTTCGCCTCCAGTGGATTTTCTGTTTCATGAATCATAACTCTATTCCTCTATCTCCCTGAGACGGAATATGTCGATCAGGATCAGTCTGTGCGGACAGCGCAGGCTGATCTGGTCGATACATTACGCAGATGCCGTAATGTTAGTTTTCTCGCGGGTAGGCTCATACATACAGAGTATTTTGAATGTGGTACAATGTGTTGTGCGTTAATTGAATTACTAAATACTTACAGAGTATTTTGAATGTGGTACAATGTGTTGTGCGTTAATTGAATTACTAAATACATACAGAGTACTTTGAATGTGGTACAATGTGTTGTGCGTTAATT
>JAUELF010270870.1:0-10866 GCA_031471495.1 Clinocardium nuttallii | reverse complement strand
CACATGAGTAGGTGAACTGGCCGCCGTGATATGACTGAGAAATTGTTAAAAACGGCGTTAAACTCCAATCAATCAATTGAGTACAAACAGATACAAAGGAACGGAATAAACAGCTAACATAATATTTAATAATATCTTTCAGAACAAAAGTCGATTGTCCAGTTGACAGAAAATCGTTTGATATTCCTCCCGGGGGCTTCACTAGAAACTATGCTCTACAAAATGCATTACAGCAACAACAGCAACTTACAAATGTACCCCAGCAACCTACAGGAGTATCTCCATCGACTCCTCTCCTAGCACCAACAAGGTAGAATAGAATAATATTATTGAATTGATAGTGTCATATTATATTGTGGTATGCAAGAGTTATCTGATTTGAAGGCATACGATGATGAAAATTTCATCTGGATAATCAGGTTTGGAGGTATAATTTTTGTTACAAAGTAGTACTTCTCCCTTCTATAGTTCAACTGTGGTTTTAAAAGATGACAGATACACTGGTGTCACTAGTGCATTGTATGAGATAACTTTAAAACAATCCCAAGGATATTGTTGTTACCTTCAGTATGTTGGATAACAGGCTATTTTAATCCCTTACCAAGCGAAATCAGAATCTGCAAAAACTCGATCAAATAAAGCATTCAGATTTCGTAACACCAATTAATTACATAACAGTAAACTTGATGTTATAAAACCTTTAAAGATAACACTGAGTTTATGCTGAACATGAAGTATACTATTTGAAGTTCACAACACAACACTGTTTACATGTCTCGTAATTGAGATGATGTTATAATAAAGAAAGAAAAGTTTCACAATGGTATTAATCCATATTCGTGACCACTTATGTTTATATTGAAGGGTTTGTATTCAGAGATGTAGAATGTGACAAAAGAGTAACAATTATTTATTACAGTCAGATATAATGAACGATATAAATGATAAGTGTAAACTATATTTGTTCTTTGACAGTACTAGGATAAAGTTAGATATATATGTGGTGATAATTTGCTTGACTCTAAACCATTATATTTGACCTGGTTTAGAAGCGCTTTAAGTGTCCCCTACTCAACTAGATATCAAGTACTGGTCCATTCAAGAAAAAGTTCATGTACCACGTGTGTAAATATTAACTATGTCAATGAGTATTTTGAGGTCAAGGCCTAAAACAACTTGATTTGAATGTGTTCAAGTCAGACAATATTTTGCATATATTTTACAATTTTTTACATGCCAAATTACAACTGAAAAGGTTTATAAACAAACTCAGTACTGCAATGTTTATAGTTGGCCTGAATTACATTTACTTTTTTTATTGATGCAATCTTTATCATGACATTTCGGTGTTTCTAATGCATGAGTGAATATCGCAAACAGTTTATGATTGATTCGTATGCAAATGAGAGTGTGACTTAATCGTGCAATATACGACCAGCGTTATTACCCCCCCCCCCTGACAATACACATTTTAGTATGGCATTTGGTACACGTTCAGTTGATTACTTTTTAAACATATTATAAACACCGTTCTATCTACAGTGTTTATTTTCTTTTATAAATATTGATTGCTTTGAAATATTCCATATTACGCCAAACGGACCATTTTGAAATTCAAATATTAATAATGAAATTCAAGATAAGGCTTAATCAGACACATCAGTGTTGAGGCAGCTTCGCTAGCCAAAGCTACATTAATTTTTCCATAAGTATAGACATGTACCTGACAAATCACCCTTGGTGAAAACGAAGTTGAGGCCACTGGCGCAATAACGTTTGAATAATGGATATTTCCAGCAAATATTGTAACCTATTAACCGGCTTGAATGAAAGACATTGTGCAATACTTCTTGTTTAGTACATGCTTGCATCTTAAAACTATGTATTTTCTTTTACAGCTCACGAACCTCCACGGTGCTTCAAATGCGTAAGTAAGCGTGTCTTTCTGCCATTTGTCCCATACACTATTCAGGCTTGGGTTAGTATTGCTGCAAACATATATGTTCAAAGTTTTTAAAACATAATTATGATTATATGCTGTATGCTACAATTTTAACAGCATTTTTGTCAATTAAAGGGAAATAACTTACACTGATATAAACGCTCTTGATTAGTTAAGATAACTTTTGTTATCTCCTTTAAGAATTTATTCCGCTATTTGGATTTTGTCAAAATAAATATGTTGTATCTATGTGACTTTTGGAAGTATTGGCCATATTTTCCTGAAGCAATTTGATATTCACAAATACAAGAAAGATGTTAACAAATATTTAGGAGCCTCAATATAAAATACAGATCACCATTAATGTTTTAAATCAGTAGTGTTTTAAAGTCAATGAGTACTGTGTGTTTTCCTTGATGTAACAGATACACAGTTAAAAGTGATAAACACCTTCATTAGCTATAACATATACAAAGAGAACTGTCATGTTTATAAAGAACAAGATTGTCGTGCATAGGAACGACATAAATCTTTAGACTGTGGAATCCTGTTAGTAAATTAACGATATTTTACATTTACTCGTATCAGGACGCCCGTTTACTGACGAGAATTTTTTTGTAAGTCAGGTTCTAGACAACTAGAAATTAATAGAGAGTGCACGTCACATTTTTAAGATATCTCAACTGTTTGTAAATGCATCACTATTTCGCAACCCGAATCACTATTAATCAATATGCAAGGCTTATTGGTGAACAATGTTCCATGCTTGTCGAGTTAACAAACGAATGCTGAGTGTTATTGTAATAGTTTATAAATGTACCCTTGTTCGCGATAGTTTAGGTAGAGAAGGTTTGTATATGAATTGAAGTTAAAACCTTTATGTTGTATACATATGAATAAATTGTCATCAACTCAATTATATAAACTATGACAAAGTTTCGGAATATTTTTCTATATTTTCTATTTATGTCAGATACTACAATACTAAGAAACGTGAGGCATGTCCTGAAAATCATGGCGGACGACCGTGATCATAAACTTCGTACGTATATATAAAACACTGCTATTCCCATTTACATAAATATCACATAAACGATCGAGTCTCTTCCCCTTATAAAGCTGACATTTACACTACAGTGTGTCTCTGACTGGTTATTTTAATTAAAATTGCTTCCAAAACTTGAACATCAAGAGAAAGAATAACAAGACGTTTATGTTACTCCTACTAAGTGCACATTTCAAACATCTATTGAGAGACGAACATATTATTTAGACCACGTACGTGCAGCAAATCCAATCTTTTGCCAACTTGATAAAGAAACTTAATTTAATTTCAGTTAATACCAACACATTGTAATCATAATCTAACTCGTTACTTTATGAACATAACAACCAATAATGGAAATGAAAAATAAAATAATTAGCATGCAAAAGTCTTATTTGACTTTGACTAGAATAAAGCAAGCGAGATACATCTCCCAAATTACACAAGCATATGAATGTTTACATTGTTTATATAAGGAAAACTGTCACAACGTTAGGTCCTCAAGTTTTAAGGGATAGTTTATAGTTTCTGTATAATTGTTAACAGTGGGGGATGTTAATCTGTACAATATTATTCTGAACTCTAACAACCGCAAGACAAGTGCGTTCGTTGAGTAAATTATCAGTGTCTTAAGGAGCATCATTGAAAAAAAACCATTTGCACTACTTTCAATGAATAAATTTGACATTAGAAAACTATGTACCGTATAATGGAGATTTAGTGGGATCAAATTGTAAAACACAAATAAAAATCTAACAACATCGTTGTTAAATGTAAATATGTAACAGAAACCTTAACACTATAAACACATCTCATGATTAACTGTTTTTGAAATATGTGATATGATAAAACCCTGTCAAATTTCAGATAATTATACCTGACCATTAATTCATTTACTATCGAACAGCATCTTCTTAATTCAAAATGTGTTTTTCCAGGCACTAAAGTCATTGTCGTATCGTTGTTGTTGATAACCTTTTCCAGATGTATTGCAGGTGAGTTCTTAAAATACCTTCCACCGCGTGAAAGACAACGGGTAAAAGTTGCAAGAGTGATGGAACCACTAGTGAAAACCTAACCATTATAAAGATCTTTATACATTTATATATCGAATTACTTCGTATTCCCTCGATGTCTCTTACAGTCAAATACTCAACATTATTTACTTGTTTTACAGAGCAAAAATAATATGTGTAAACATGTAAATCAACCGCAATGTTTATGATTTCCTCCCTTCAAACTTGGATGTAAACCTGTCTAAGTATAGATTAACAAGCATGATAATCCACACTAGTTATATATGTCAAAATGATTCAAGCTAGAAAAAGAGCCGGCATGTATACACACCAATACTATCTCCAAAAGCACAACATTACTTAAAAATAATGTTACAAATTGTTGTCTATTTATTATTATAAAATCATTACTTAGTCGATTAATATAATTATGTACTGTTCAAGTGATTAAAATAATCGAGTCTAGAGATTAAAGTTATTCTTGGTGTTAATATCTAGTTTTAAAACCAAGGTAATTGCAATCCGTAGAATATAACATGTTTTAAATACCCATACTATATAACTTTTGTTTTCTGATCTACGTACACCCTTTGTTTAAGCAATGACAAATGTTTAGGTTATAATGCTAGAATTAATTATATACCTGTTTTTCTGGAATCTTTTCGTTATCTGGATTTGTAAGACAACAATTGAGATTCTTAGTGTTTAATTTCGATTATATGTATGTTTGATAAAGTCAGCAAAGTATAAAACGGCGAATATCGAAATGAAAATAAAGAGCTTACAAATTAGATGACATATGTTAAGGTGACAGATGGATTAAACTCAAATGTATTTTTAATATTTATAAATCCCGTTTTCAGAACGCTAGCTAAACGTATGCCCAAATTGAAGTTAATAATCTGCATAATGTAAGACTCCTGACCCTGAAAGGATGAGCGGACGGAAATATGCAATTTAACATTTGTTCGAGGATGTCATAGCCGAAACCACCAATACAATTACACCTTTTAACTAGCACTCTTGGTTTCAATGTGAATGCAAATTTCTTAACCTGGCATGTACACAGTAAAGGGTTCATCTTCTTGTGCCATTATGCAAAGTTACCTTATTTTAACCAGGCAACATTCGATCGAAACTAAGTTTCACAATTGAATTCATGCGCAGGCTCAAATGTTAGATTGGTAACCATTTGATTCAGATTGTTCACCATTAGACGAGGTTCATACACCTAAAACCACAAACCCATCCGCTTTCTGTATTGAGTTAAACGAACTTAAGCTAGTTGTGTACATATTTTGAACTTTGTTTGACCTCACTGCAAGTCTTGTTTTGATACAAATCAGGACAGAGACAGTTGATAGTGATGAATGTACATTTACATCAGAACCTTCTTTCTATGATGAGCAGATGTCCAGCAATAACTTGAAACAACAATTAAAATCAGAATACAAACTACAGACTCAATTTTACAGGTGCCGTGAAACTGTCATCAGATTGCTCAATGGGAAAAGATGTTGCAGTGTATCTGTTTGTTAAGAGCTGGTTTGGGTTATTTAACTGGTCGTTTATCATGGGTCTCGTGATAAAAGAGGAAATAGGTCGATCCTTGAAGAATCTATTTTATGAAGTCTTCCTCGTCGCTACCACGTTATTTTCATTCATTTGGTTAATAATAGGTACTTTTAACGTTACTTAATTGTTCAAATGCAATATATTGTTTATGAGCGGCGCTCTGCAAACCAACCATAACGCATTTTTGAAATAGATCTGCTCCGCACTGTTTGCCTATTAAGCTTGAATGTTTGAAGAACCATCAGTTGCATAAGTGCCAGGCAGATTTTTCTACACGTTCACTATCTACGTTTAGGTTGGTCTTGGCAGAGTTGCATTTTTTTCCTATTCTGATAATTCATTTCATGTAATTTTTAATCTTAATATTTAATTGATTTAATTAAAATTGTATTCGAAGGTTATTGTTATATTCATTTATGAAATGGAAGCAATCCCTATTCTTTTCATATATGCTTTTCTTTCTGTTCAACAGTATTGAACTATTCAATTGATTTCGTTCTTAAGGATCTATTTGTGAAAGAGTTAATAGCAAAACCCCATATATCGTTTTAATAAATAACACTGCTTAAACATGTCCATCCGACATTCCGCACTGCCTTATATATTTAAATATATATTTCATTTTCTCTGATACATGCAAGCTGTTGTACTCGTTCTATAAATGATTACATACACATCGGATGACATCACAGATAAAAGACAAATTGATTTTAACAAAGTATTCCTTCTTTCAGTAATATAATCTTTTATTTAAAAGATGTTATACTAAGGTTCTTAAATAGTTAATATTTATATTTCTAGGAAGTGTACGGGTCTTCGCAAAACACCAGGAAATGAAGGAGGTCTGTCCGCTAGAAACAGGTTTAAATAGTTGGACTGAAGACTTTATAAACTTTGCATTCTTCCTTACAGTGCTGGATTGGACATTTATTGCCATTTTCTTATTTTCCTTTCTGTATATTATCTGTGACGATATTGATGATGATGATGATGCATATTGGTAATACATAATTGATTGTGTTTTAAAATCTTTATAATTGAATTTTCGCACATGTAAAACAAACGGAATCTTTGAAATTATTGGTGAAAGATTCGAAACAACGAAGTTGATTTAACAGTTTGACTGGTTGAAACAATTGTGTAGAGCATGTGTCATCAGTCTAGAACACGGCAAACCGGCGCAATCCGTGTCATTGGACTAGAATATATACTGTTTTCTGCAACACTCCATATCTCTATCTTGCCACAAAGTGTACCTATAGTATGCTTTAGGACTCATCCACATGAAGGGATTCACCTTAGACTGTAGTCGTTAGGTTTTGTTAGGTCTAACAATTATCTGAGCGATATGTTAATGATTCGATCTTACTTTAAATTCGCAGTAAACTAATTTTAGGCTTGGTTGTATTTAAATCTTAATACAATCATGTGTATTAATTATATTCCCACATATTACTAATTCGCAGTGGACGATTAAAAAAATCGAAGAAAAAGCTGGAATAGTTTACATTGAAGAGAGTCTCTTTCTAGAAAAGAGTTGAAACTATTGTGGAAAAAAGAGGACTTGCTGGTAATGTTTTCAAAAGTAGTCTGCTGCAGATACGTCAAAATGCGTCTTTTTGTGAGAAAGTGCTAAAATGATAAGTAGATTACCTAATAAATGCAAGTTAATTATTTTTATGTTTGCTTCACTTCAGTTCAAATGCGGACCGCACCTAAGTCAATATGAAGACAATATGGAGACGAGACACTAGAGTATTTAAATTCCATTTAATAAGATAATTACGTTATCGTGTATCTTTTTCAATTCAAAATTGTAAGTGCGCGATAAAACACCCACCAGATACCTTAGATAATTAGTCACGTGATCGATTAAATAATAAGTTAGCGTCGGTTCATAGGTCAAACAGAATGGTTGATCATGATGTGTTCCCAATTAACGGGAAAGGATACATCCCGTGGCGTAGAAAGGATTTATCGTGTACTAACATTAACCTAATTATCTACAATAAGTGTCCTTTATGTTTGCTTCACTTCAGTTGATACATGTATGCGGACCGCAGCTTGGTAAAATTGTAAATAGTATGAAGACGAGACACTAAGGTGTGTGTAAATGCTATTTTATTGCATCGTGATTAGCTATACTGACTAGATCATATTAACACATAACACAATTAGGTAAATTTTCTCTTTGAAGGTTGGTTTCAAAGACCTGAAACACTATGCCAATCCAAGAAACGCACATAAACTGAACGGAAACTTAATAATACAACGAATTATCTAACAGCAAAGCAATAGCCGTTGAATTATATTATTGGACAAATGAGTGCAAGTCTCTATGGAAGTAATAAATCTCCAAGTCATGCATTCACATCAAACACATGTCTGATATTCACATCACACACATGTCTGATCAAAATCTTTACAGATGTAATTCAACAGAAATGCATGTTGGTTTCAATACCAGTTGTCTTCGTGCCTAGGTAAGGGTCAGACAAACATTGCCGAGTAATACAAACAAACATCCAAAGGTATATCGTAATAGCCGTCTACACTGACATATTACATGACTATGTCAACAATGGAATGAACATTTAAAGTTGTTAGTTTAAAAGACCTGTAGGCCAAACGAATTGTTGCAACTTCTCGTAACCAGCCTACGCTGACATAACTTGATGTGAGCAAAAAGGGAAATACAGTTTACATAATCATACTGTAACATACACTGCACATATAATGCCCTTGCCCTCTCCATTCATAATTGTAAATGCGGAAGCCTAATATAGTGTTCAACTGCATTTGAATGCCACCATCTGGACTGCTGTTGTCGCAGAATCCGGAATGAATGAGCGTGGTACTTAGTCGGTTCCAGACCAAGAAACGTTATGATGACCCTTAAATTTGTCCGCACCATAATTATATGAAATTAGCGTTTCATCAATGAACAGAAATAAAGGACGTGATGCATGTTTAAAAGGTTTGAACTACTCTTGAACACATTTACCAGGGTTAAAGCCGGTCATCCTTTTGTTTGCTAATACAACATTACAGGAGATGAATCTTCCTTATGCTTGAAGTAATATTATAAATGACGCGAACTGAACATATATTAACTGAGAGAAACAAAATCCTGCGAATCTTCAGAATATGACCCCATCTTTCTATAGCCAATACTATGGGAAAGAGTTCTAGGACATTTATTCTATAATTTGGGAACCCATCAGGCCAAGACCCATAAAACCATCACCTACTTAAGACCGCAGCATAACAAAATGATTTAGCGGAAACGGTTTGCAAATGAAATACATCTGATGATACCCAGTTATCCTGTAAAAACATTGATTTCCCATTGAATTCTGACATGAAATGTAGTCAAGCTTTCAAGTCCAACCTTGCTTCTGAAGTAAGACGATTCTTATGATAATGATTTCCTATACCCATTGTAAAGTCGTACAATCTTCGCAAAAATGTGCTGCTCGGAACAACAACAGATGTAGCGAAATCGAGTTAACCTAATAAAAACCGCAACTCTCTAAGGGTCACCTTCTTTTTGCATTTAAAGTAATTGAGTTTGAGCAATATCTTGTCAATCTTGTCTTGAGGTATTCTGCATATCATGCTCATTGAATAAACCTTTATACCATAAATAGTGATAACAGTAGTATAGTGTGAGACGCGTCTTTCCATCTTTAATTGGAATACCTTATTCACTACAAACATTATCAAACTGCTGTAAATAATAACAACACATATTATCATTATTTGGGCCGATAAAGAAGAAATCATCAATTACATTACTCATCCAAGCCTTGAATTCGTATTCCATGTTCCACTGGAGGGCAGTACTAAACCTTCCGAATGTCTGACAAGAAATGCTCAAACACATCGGCAAACATTTGTCATAGAAATACATACTTTTTCCATCTAATTTCAATGAGAAGCCAAGCAGGTTATAATCATATAATATCGGTTTTAGCCATTAAAGCGCCTCTCCCAAATCTCTTTACTAATGCCACTATGGAATCAATAGAATCATATGCCACACTTGTGGAACCTTCATCTATAACACAGTTTACTGATTCACCTATCGGGTATGATATGATCATGGATGAGCCTAATATAAAACATTTCATGTTTTGGTACTAAAATAATGGGGAACAAATGAATTCTTTAAATGATGGCTTTCAAAAGATCCAGCTATTATGGGTTTTTTTCATTTCTAAATTTATATTTTCCAAAACTATGTCCAAACTTTTCCTACATGTTGAATGGTTTTGTACCAAATTTAAATGTTTTTTATTCTTGAAGGGAATTTTAAAACTAAATTTAAAAAACACTTTTCAACAGGATCGTAGCAATCTAAAGTTTTCCCAAGGTTTTCATGATTTATGGGGGTTGGGGGAGGTTGCACTTGCAGCTGGATAGGCTTGAAAATGCCAATTCTTTACTTGTTGCATTACATCCGCCCAAACCTGTCCAGATTTGTTTTTCTGTAATTTTCTATCTGACTTCCCTTTGTACTAATCTCAGATTAATCGCCGTTTAAAGTTAAGTTTGGTAGTTAACAGGATGAACACATTATTTAAAAAGAAACATAATTCAACACACTTTGTCTTAAGACTTTTGTGGAAAGGGTAGAATTAGCACTCTTAACTTGTATTGACGTATACCGTGGGAACGCAGCCTTTGAAACTCTCTGGTTGTTAAAGGGTACTTCGAACGACGAGTAATAACGCCCGAAACGACGTTTGAACGCAGTGTGACAAAAGGAATTTTACTCAAAATAAGTAATGATTTTTTTGCCACATTGTTGTCAACTGTATTAAATCAAAGCACTATATAGTGCCGACGGCCTGGGGGCTACAGGAAGAAAGGAGAAGAAGGAGAAATGTGAAAGGAAATAACAAGTGCAGCTTATATTCATGTAGCTAGTGTTAAGAAGTTAACAGATCATATCAAACATAGTAAATATTATGAAACTGGCATTCGTAAAGTACGAGCGCCATAACGCTCACATAAGAGCAAGAGCTCACAAGTATACAACATAACACGTTTCGTCGCACGGACCCTACGGGCCCCCAGGTGAATCTGCCTTTGCATTTTCACGCGACGATGATGACGAATAACTTTTCACAGTTGACCTCCCACTACGAGCATGTGTCATGTGACTTTTTTGTTAACCATTTGTTTTCCGTCGGAATTTGGAATTCGGAATATGAACAAAATGTAAAATGCGTGACCATAATGGTATAATGAGGCATGATGAATTGCTTCACAGTGGCAAATTA